>VUQS01003684.1:0-10061 GCA_015108495.1 Heterochromis multidens
TTGCTGAGAGGGAGGACCCAAATGCAAGACTCGCGAAACAGGCTTGGACTTAACGACAGCTTTTATTGCTGCGATTTACAAAATAAAATACAAAACATAAACTACTGGCATGGCACGCATAACCAGGAACCTGGAACTTGAAACTTGGAACTTGGAACTAAACTTGAGACGTGAAGAACATGAAACACACAGCGGGGAAAAATCCGACGACACAACAAGGAACAAAGGAAAACTGAGGGCTTAAATACACATGAGGAAATCAGGGGGATTGAGAACATCAGGGAACACAGGTGAGCAAAATCATAGCGTAACTAGACAGAGGAAGTAAATCTGAACATAACACATAAGACACGAGGGATTATCAAAGTAAAACAGGAAGTGATAAACAAACACGAAGACACAGACTAGGACACATGAACTTGACGCAGGGAAGGTAACACAGAGACGTGACTGAGAGCGGGGGACACAGGGAGAGAGCTAGAGAGAGGGAACACAGGAACCAGGACTACAAATGTATAACTAGACTGGACCGGGAGTGAACAAACAATAAGACAGAACATGGAGACAGATGGGTACGGGAACACAGAGGAGACATGAATATAAAGAATCTTAGGAATATAATAACTGAAACCAAGGACAAACCAAACATGAAACCAGAACTAAGAATACAAGGAAAATAAACCAATGACTGGGGAAAGGTTACAAAACTCAAAACACTGGGTCACCGACCCAGGAACATGACAATATATTAAACAAACTAGAAACTCCATAAAACACAAAACACTGGGTCAACTGACCCAGAACCATGACAGAAATACCACCAAAGCAGCGGCTGGAAGACTAAAAACTAAAGGTGTCTTACACTCAGGCATTAATTTAATGCAATACTAAACTGTAATCTGCAAGATTCTCCCATTTCTTAATGATAGAGCTATGATACTGATAAGTCTGTTAGCTTGCAGTCAGCATTTTTTTCTGGCCTTACTTGGCTTTAGATAGGTTAGACTTTATTAATAGAGTAGTGCTTTTCCAGTCTTACTGACTAAGCTCACACACATTCATACAGCGCTTTCAATACTACTGTACAACGCTCTTCCTATTACACACATACACGCTGCCGATTTGTTGCTTTCAGTTTTTAATATATATTTAACCTTTTCATGTTTTTCTAATATAATTTACCTTTCTTTGTTGGTTGCTCTGCTGTCAGTAAACCTGTCCATTTTTGTAATTGGTCATAAGCTGCCAGCCCCACCCTTTTCATGCAAATGTTGCCGTAGTTAGATTGATGAACCCTGAGTTAACCTATTGAGTTGATAAGCACCTTAGTGTGGTCGTGTCACCTGATTGATGTTGTTAGGGTACATGAAACCAGATATGTTGAACAGATATGCTGTATGTTTAACTTGCGTCGTAGTGCAGGGCCCTGGTCACCTCACAGTCTCAGTTTATGTTCATTTGTTAATTAGAACACAGCTTTTAAACCAGTATCCATTATACATTATAAGTATTCAGTAGACCTTGACTGCAAAGGATTTTTGCACAGCTGTAACAACAATTTTAGCAAGGGAAGTGGGGACACAAATTTAAATACATGGTGTGTTAAAGAGGCACTTAAAATAGCTGAGAAAGAAGTGCGGTCAACAAAATGTGGGATTAATATCCAAATCCAATATACTTTCCACTTTGCATCATCTATCTAGCTAACATTTAACTAGCCAACAAGTTCACATACCTTTACTTGTGGATTTTGTAGTTCTGGCTGACGTTGGGTGCTGTGGTATATGTGATGCATATTTTTGAGCTGTACTTTGAATACAACTGATACCGCTGTTTTTAGTATCACTACTGATAACACATTGAATACAACCTTCACTATTTTTGGAGGTCTCTGCTATGTAATATGTTTAAGTAGACTGCCAGGTTTTCCATACACTGAAATCAACCAGTCATGTTTCAAAAACAAAACATAGCTTCTCAATATTCAGAAAGATGCAGATAATAACAACCTAAATAAATTAAAAAAATGAAAAATAATTTGAGTCATCAGTTTCAAGCTTAAATTAAGTCTCAGGTCACAAATATCAAATTAAGCTTTTTTATCAGTGATAATGAAGCATGTCTAAAGTCAGAATCATGATTCTCTCACCTCTGGTGTGAGCTGATGTGACCCTTGATATATTGTTATACTGTGTATTGATTAGACGCGCAGTTTTACCCCAAGCACAAAATTCTGCAATTGTCATCAGCCCATATTTGCTCATATACATTATTTAAAAGCACAAGCAATTCAAATGGTGTAAACTATTAACATACCAAGACCACATACTGTAAGTAGTTGCTTAATTTGTGATAGGAGTGCATGTGTAGCAAAACTGTAAATTGCAATTGTTCCGGTCATCTATAGGGTCCCATACAAAATGCTTCTAGTCTTTTGGACTTACATAAAAAACAGGGTGAATGCTTTGGTGTTTTAGGTTGTGTTCTTTTGATCCATTTGAATTTCCCATGGTAATGTTTCTGACTCTTTATCCTGTAACACATCTGTCATAGGTGTCATGGGAGAGAATGAACAGGGACAGAGTTTTGCAAGGTACTCTGTGCCACATCTGTCGCTGAACTGGGAAAATCCCTATCATTTTTTGTGCAGCGCAAAGATGTAGGGTCTGTAGTGAGGGCTAATTTTTTCACTGTCACTGTGCTCACTCTGAGATCAAGGGTGTAGCCTACAGGTCTGTCTGCATTGTCCCACTGCACTTAAAGGGAGCAGGAGAACTGACCATTCTCCTCCAGCAAGAGAAGCCTAGAGAACAGAAGCTGTAGAGTGTGAAATCTGTGTCATGGTCAAATGTTTACACCTCTGTCAGATGACTGGCATCCTACAGTATCAACTTGTTAGAAGACATGTAACAAGATATATTACATATAATACCAAGTGAGCTCCAACAACCTATTTCAAAAGCCTTCTAGATAAATCATCCAAGAAATAAAGGGTGGACACTATAGAGGTTGTGAAATTCAATTTTCAGCAATTTTAAAGAAATATATCTCATGTTCACAGGGGAATCAGAGAATTTGTGAAATAGTCAGCAGCATTGACCTTAGAACTTCATGTTGTTCTTTAAATGTGCTACAGTACAGACAACATTCAGAACAACTCGATATTGCACTGGAGGACCAACACTGTAAATTGGAACAAACAGAAACAACCACAGCAGCTTAGAGGTCTCTCCATCTTGGGACAGCCAGGCCAGTCTTTATCCCACTCTTTGCTGGAGGCCTTTTTAGCTCAAGAACATTTTTTCAGAGGAAGAAAATCTCAAATGTTGCCTGCAGCTGAATGTACTGGACTGCACTCTTCCCTTTCACTTTTATTGTGTGGGAGATTGTGCTTGTTTCTGTAAACATGGGGAAGGCCAAGGCTTCTAAGAGAGGTAACGTAAAGTAAAATTAATGTGGCCAGTCTCAAAATATAGAAGTTTTCTTTATTTTTTACCTTAGCTGAGGATGTCATTACTCCACCATATCTTTACATGTGAAATATTTGCTATAAAACATTTTATGTCTCATATTTTAAACCTTTAATATGTCATATCTCTCTGCTTTTATGTCTGTTTCTTTGGGGGATAACAGGAAACAAATGAGACTTCATTGGGCAGGTTGCCTGTTGGCTTAATCAAGTGTCTTCCTTCCTAAAAATTATCTAAAAAAAATATCTCTTTCATTTATTGCCATAGAAATAAATGCTTTAGATTTTTTCTGTTCATTTCATTTTGGCTTCTATTACTTAATTTTAATTAATAAACTAGAATTGATATATTCAGATTTTTGTATGTATGTATTTTTGTATCTGTGCTCATGCTGTGTTATTCTTTAGTTCCAAATATGACAGATGCAACGGTGTATATATTTTATGTATTGTGTATACTGATTCATTAATAGAACTGTTTAAAAGCAAATAAAAAAGAAACAAACAAAAAGCTTTAAATGCAGCAGAAAGTTGTCTGATGATTCAATGCTATTTTTTCACAGTGTCGTTATTTCTATTTACTTGAAGTAAAGCACAAGTAAAGCGACTGGGAAGCACTAGGTGTTCATATTTATAAAACTGCTCTGAGCTATCCACTATCACAAATAATGTGTGATCTCTCTTTAGATTCTTCATTAAACCAGGTTGCTCAAAGTAATTTATATCTTAATATTCAGTGACTTTTAATGTAACCTTCATTCTTTCACATCAGTCTTACCAGTTTTCCTTTCCTTCCTTCCTTGCTTGCTTGCCTCTCAGAGGCCTTGTTGACCTTATTATAAATAGTTTGACCTTTTCACAGGCTGACTTCTCCAGTTGTGGACAAGGGCACATTACAGGTAAATGATCAGTCGAACAGAATGGCTGACAAGGGCTCAGATGGACAGGACAGTAGGCGGTAGAGTGCTGTAGTTGGGACATGGGCTTGGAAAGCTCTTGGATGTTAGAGATGAGGGCAGGGATGGGGGGGGGGGTGAGAAACACAGAAGAGTCAAGACACCCTGGCATGCTGTTCACTGTCCAGATGACCTCTCTCACTTTCTCACAGCAGAAGGATAAGCCTGCCAGCAACTCAGTCCATCATGTTGACTCCAACAGCTGAGCAACATCTGTTCATTAGACTTGACAGATGAAAGAGAAGCCCATGAAGATAAAAGAGAGCAGATCCAACAAAATATATCTCACATATAATTATGAGGACCTTGTGTTACATAGCAGACCTAGTACACGGCTGCATTTCCACTCTCTTGTACATGTGATCCACACACCAAGCTGCACAGATAGGTAGCGAGAAAGGGAATTGTGAGTGGTAATCGAGGCGTTTGCTTCATCCGTCACGCTTCTTTCAGCTCTATTGTGCTGTGCTGAAGGTCTTTCTCCCCATTACATTGTTTTGTTGCTTTTTTCCTCAACCTCTGAAATGTCACAGGGAAATGGGCACAAAGCATGGACATGGATGAGAACCGATAAATAATGCAGCATACATTAACATCTCCCTCTCCTTTACCCACATCCACCTCCTTCCACCTGGAGACAAGATGGTAGAAGGTAGACATTCATGGGATGGGACCAGATACACTTCAAAGCACATTCAATACACATGTATACACATGTAGAGATCATTTTAAAAATTACACACATATATATAAAGTTGGAAAGAAAAATGTGCTCATAAACGTGCAAACAAGTGAACATGGTATATTCCACAAATGAGGCAAGGAAGTACTTTATCACCCAGGTTTTTGAAAAATGTGACTGCGAGAAAGGATTAATAGCTGGTTGAGGCCCAAGAAAAATAAGTAAAATAAAAGTAAAGTAATCAAAATATAAAGATGTGGTAATACACTTTTAAATGTGTTCCTTGCATTGGTTAATACTGATAGGAATGAATCTGGGGAGAGAAAAAAAAAGTTATGATTTTGTACAAAGAAGCAACATATGATTCTTCTATTTCTGTTTTCTTTTGTTTTGGACCTGAAATTTTATTTTAAGGGAGCAGGATTTACACTTCTTGACTAAACGTCAGACTAATCTGAACACCTATTTCTATGGTTAACTAACATTGTTGTGAATTCCCAACCAGTGCACCACATAATATTTATTATCTATCTGATCTATAACTTTGTAAATCAATCAGTACAATGTTTATCTTTCAGGCTTTTCCACTCCTTAGAGTAAAGCAAATCCAGGTCTGTTGCAACTGACGAGCACATCAGTCATTGTTGCCATAAGCTTGCAATTGTGGGCAAAGCTGTGTCCACACAGAAAGCTTTTCAGCTGTAATTTTCAGTTGTCCATTTGACAAAAAAAAGATGCACTTCAATTTTAATTATTCCAGCTGCCTAAACTAGTGCTATTATGGCTCATAGTTTACCCACATGATATGCACTTATACTTTTGCAATTCTATTTTTCTGCTGTCTATTTGAGTAACTACATTAATTGTGTATTAGGCTCTGAGTTTTGTCAAAATGTTGGTGACCTACAGCTCAATGCTGTGCCAGACAACACAACTGAATGGTATGGGGGTTTCTCACTATGCCTTCTGTATAGAGTTTTTAAATCAAGTGCATTGTGTAAAGATGTTTTGCACCCATTTTATGCGTAATTTTTGGTATATTACATTTTGTCTAATGCACTAGTTCAAAGTTAAGTAACATAGAAGTTATTGGTGTTCGCACTGACACCTTTATGGAAGGATGTACACGTTTTACTTTATGCATACAAAATACAGATGATTGTCTCTGACCATTACCCATCTGATCATCCGCATCATCTCATTTTGTCATGTGGAATATATCAAGGAACACACTTGTCAGCACAGCTTTTCCTGTCAGCCAATTCTTTTAGGTCTTATGGCCATGCTTCCAACATCAGAAACACAATCCCCTGTCTTGCAAAAATTCTATTTTCTCCTTGAGTAGTTTGCTTCTCATCTTTCTACATTACTCTAACTGAGGCTCTCCTTTACAAAACAGACCATTACTTCAGAACAGTGAACATTTTGAACACTTGCCTAAGAGTGTTCTGCACAGTTGGTGTGCATATAGTACTTCCCACCATGTTGACATTTCGATTTGTGATTTAAGCTGTGCATGCATTGTTTGGTTATGCAACTTGTTCACAGAATGTTAAATCAAAGATTAGATGCATGGCAATTTTGGGCTTAGTCATGGAATCCAAAGAAAAATATAGTGATATTATATAAACTCTTTACAGTGTACAGAGGAGGACAGAATTATAAGCCCCCCCCCTATGAAATTTTATTTTTTTAAAGTATTTCCCAAATGCTGTTAAACAGAGCAAGGGATTTTCAACACAGCTTTTTCAAACATCCTAGTTTTATTTTGGATGCTTACATTATTTTACTTTGCAGACAGAAACACAATTATTTTACAAAAAACAAAAACTACCAGGGTCAAAATTATTATTCCCCCTGATTCCAATAGTCAGTTGTGTATCCTTTTTGCTGGATAAAAGCCTGCAGTCATTTGTTGTAGTTTTCAACAAGTCTCACACACGTTTCCTGAGCAATCCCAGCCCATTCTTCTTTCTTGAATCTCTCAAGCTCCTCCAGATTTGATGGTATACTGGCATGGACCTTAATCTTCAGTTCACCCTACAGGTTTTCAATGGGATTCAAGTCAGAGCTTTGTGCAGGCTAGTCAATAACGTTCACTTTGGTCTTCTAGAGGTAGTTCTTCACCAGCAGCTACATATGTTTTGGCCTTCTGTGAATCATTTAGATATTCACTGGCAAACTTAAGACGGGCCTGTACATGTGCCTTCTTGAGAAGGGGGACCTTGTGGGCGTGGGAAGATTTCATTCCATTACAGCATAGTGTGTTACCAATGGTGCTCTTGGTGACTGTGGTCATATTCTGTCTCTTGCCATTAAAATAAAACTACCATAAAAATTAGAGACTGTTCATTTCTTTGTAGTGAGCAAACTTACAATTCAGCACATGATGCTTGCTGTTCTCTTACCTCTTCATTCATTGTAAATAAGTTGCCCGGAGTGGTGGAAGTGAGAAGGGATAGTACACCAGACAGAAAAGTAAGTTATGCTGTGTTTAGTTGTTTTAAGAAAACTGGAAACAAGTTACTGGATATGCATATATTTCAAAAGCTTAGAGACATTGTAACACCTTCATCGCTGACTTACATGTTGACCTTCATTTTCAAACTAAGTACAAGTAAAAATGCTCTTTCTCTCTGTTGATAACTGATAACTGTATTGTCTTCACCTTACAATATAAAGCACCTTGAGGCGACTGTTGTTGTGATTTGGTGCTATATAAATAAAATTGATTTGAACCAAATTGATTTTCCTCTATATGAATCAATTCTTTTTAAAAGCTTTCTTTAATGTTTCTTTTTCTTTTTACCTTGTAACTTTCTAACATTTCTCATGCTGTCTTTAAGTAGTGTGAATTTGCTGCATCAAGTTTCTATAAGAAATGCTGTTGTTTAGGTTCTGGCCCTAAATATGAGAAACAAAGCATGGAGATGAGAAAGATGGAGAGGATGACAGATTATGCACTGCTATTTGTTACCCTAGGAGGCACTGTTGTTCCTAGATTGAGGAAAGCCGATTTGCAGGCTCAACTAATCGTGCCAGCCCTCTTTGGTATGGAGACAGATTAAAAATGAAGGAAATTCAAGGATAAAATGTTGGGGAGATGTATGAGAGCCACTGGTTCATCCAAACATACATAAATTTTGTACATACCAGTGATGGCTGGTGACACAAAAAGGATCTGCTACTGTGGAGGACATGGAGAATGTGTGGTTTGGGTGAAAGGTTCCACCAGAGGTTTTAAGAATAATTTGAATAAACTGGCCCTTTAAATAGCCCAGAAGGAGAAACATTATGTACCAGAACACTATAACAGTACCACCCAATAACTAAATAATTACTAGGCTACCCATTGCCATATTTTATTAGTCACTAATGATTTTAGAGGTAACTTTCCTTATGGTAAAAATTAATGCACCAAACAACAATATGGTAATCCCAAATACTGAAAATGCTAACTTTAAGTTTATGGCCCATGATTGAACTCATAAGTGGATGACTGCTGTGAAACAACTGGCGAGTCTGTGTGACAGCTCACCTGTCTGATGTGGTCCTGACTGATCCTGTATTTGTCTGAAATAATTATGAACTATGAATGCTATAAATATGCCCCAAAGCATCTTGCTTTGGAGATGCTATTACTGATCTTGTAGGTAACTCTGTGAAACTAGAGGAATTCAGAGGAAAGACTACAAAAAGCTGAGCAACATATGCAATTTAGATCCAGTTTTTGGCATTTGGCGATGCCACAATTACTTTCATTGGTTAGCCTCATTAATAATGCTCTCTGTGATCTTTATGGAGTAGTGTTTGTACTAAAATGTTCAAAAAAATTGCAAGCTGACACCCATGTTGACAAATGAAATATAGCACATCACACCAGCACCGATTAAGTGTTGAACATGAAGAACATAAAACTTAAAATTTCATTTGCTGTTTTGTGGCAGGAAGAAAAAGAAACAAAACCTGTCTGTCTCAGGGTACCCTCCATACCCAAGAGCTCCTGTGCAATGCAGTGACAGGCCTTAGCTCTAACTGATCTGTCAGTATGAGTGACAGCCACTGATCCTGCCTGGAATGGCGTCACAGCAGAGCTACCATTGCCCAATTTTTTTTTCTTTTTTCCCTGACAGAAAAGTTATCGAATAGGTTAAATTTTTAGCTATTTGCATAGGGGAAACCGGCAGATCTGGTTCAAGGACTCAACAAGGGGTGAGTGAAGGTTTTTTTTTTTTCGAGGCATGATCCTAACTGGGTATGATGCTGGTTGGAACATTTTACACAAGCTGGGCTTTTTCTTTTTTTTTTTCTTTTTATCACCAGGAATGAGTCTTGAACAATTAGTTCAGAAGGCGAGACATTTTTCAGGAAACACATTGTAAATGGAGGTTGTATGGCTAACAAGCAATCCAAATCAGACTCAGAAAAACATTACTGATCACTACAGGAAAATTTTTTGTAATACAGTCTGTCACACAGTGCAGTAACTTACTTGGTAATTTCTGCTGCCTATAAAGTAACATATTGAATATGTTACTTTATATTTTATTGCCACTTAAGATATGATTCACATGTCATGTCTACAGTATTCTAATTTTTTACAGTGTTTCATGACATAAAAAAACTGTTAGAGTTAAGATAAGGGACAAGGCTAGCGGTTCCATGTAGTAGTTAATACATTTACGTTACACACAAAAAGACCGCTGAGGAGACCCAAACCCACCCTCATGGGGTACAAGTTAGGGTACTCCTGGTGCTGGTCCCAAGCAAAATCAAACATGCAAATTCAACCCCTTGGAAAATAGCAGAGCAGCTGAAAAGTACGTAACGTAAGGGACAAGACTAAGCTGTCTTTACTTCAAACTTCATGACATACAATGATATGCAAAAAAATCCTGCGATAGGATTTAAAATTACTTAAGGTAATGATTGTGCTAGTTCTGTGTATATGCAT
>VUQS01003688.1:0-10730 GCA_015108495.1 Heterochromis multidens
AAACAATGTTTACCTATCACCTACCTTGTGCAATGGCAGCCAATTTGCTTTTCTCCTCTGGGCTGAGCTGTAGCATGGTGTGGATGACGGGCAGCAGAGCCTGCCTCTCGCTGCCAGATCGCAGGAAGATGAACTGCAGGAGGACATTCTTCAGGTACTCCAGGTTGGCCACACTCTTCTCCCTCTCCTGGTTTCGCTCCAGACGCCGCACTTCGCTCTTCAACAGCTAGCAGGTAGAACAAGCAACATTAAATCACAAAACCCAAACGTCCCTTCACCTGGTGCCATCAGAAAACAAGTCAATGTACAATAGGATCGTGTAATCAGGTCCATTTTAGGTTAAAAAAAACAAGTATGCAGGAATGAAAAGGGTGTTATACTTAGAGAAGAAGGTCATAATTTCTAAGATTAAAGTTGTAAATGTATGTGGCTGCAATGGATCTAATCAAATTATACTTCACAGTCATTAGGAAAATATTGGTGGTTTCAGTCCACAATCAAATTGATAACACACGGTCTGATTTAAATAAATGTAGAACCAAAAATAGGAACACAGATGGCTGGCTCAGCTTTTTTAGTGATCATTATTATTCATAAAAACAACTTTAATCTTTGTCTAACAGGGCGACAATTCATTTTGGTCCACGCTACTTTCCGTAATCGAACACCTTACGTCACATAGCAAGCATGGCGGCGCCCTCTGGTCTGCTGAATACGAAGCGTTAAAGGAGAGTTATAATAGCGACCTTTAAACCTGGACTGTCGCAGTTTTCTCTCAGATAGTCTAGAAAACTATATCGACAGAGAAAGATGGGCTTCGAGCGGCTGCTGTGGTGTTGCTCCAGACAGTCTCGGTTCGGTAACGTTCAGTTAAACCTGTTTCGAAACACGTCGGTTTCGGCTCAGACTTCGCCTGTCAGCAGCAGCGTGTCCCCCCGGGTTGGTGCGTCTTCCGGACTGTTCGGCGGGATGTTCGCCCACACAGGCCGCCAGCTGGCCGCACATCGAAGCATGTGCACCTCCGCCCAGCCACCCAGAGACGTCACCTTGTTCGAGCACGACAGGACCCGCTTCTTCCGGCTTCTCTCGGTCTTCTGCGGCGGACAGTTCGTCTTCTGGACGTACCTGGCTCATTTCGCCTACACGGGGCTCAGAGACACGAGCAACACCAAAGAGAAGCGGAAAACCAAGGCGCCCACCACCACCACCACCACGGGGCTGGCGGGGATGTGGAGCTTTGAGACGAACCTGGGCTCAAACACCTGGAGGTATGGCTTCACGCTGGGATGCCTGGCAGTTGGAGCAGGGATAGTCGGACTGGGGGCTCTGTTCTGCCGGCGCTCTGTCAGCAAGGTGGTTTTACACCAAGGTGGGAGGATGGTGACAGTCTGCACACAGTCACCTCTGGGACCAGGCCAAGGCCGGAGAATAACAGTCCCTCTGTCCCAGGTGGCCTGTCACGCCCACAGGCAGGAGACCAGTTCATTTATTCCTCTCAGGGTCAAAGGTCACAAGTTCTACTTTCTTCTGGACAAAGAGGGGACTGTGAACAACGCCAGGCTGTTTGATATCACTGTCGGTGCATACAGGCCAGTTTAAACACAGCACTCCACAGCTGTGTGTTTACATGGCTGCCAAACTAATGTATCAGTGATTCTTCAACCCGAATTAAATGTTTCATAACAAATATTTGGCTCATTTAGGTCATTACATGGCAAACCTCATGCTTTTGACCCAGTATTATTATATACATTTACAAGTGTTAAATATTTAAAATGATGGATTTGAATTTTTATGCATATTGCACATTTCATTACATGTAAATGCAGTGCGCTTTACCTAAAAAAATAAGCAACCAAAGAAAGATTAGAATCAACAATTTGGATTGTGAGAGGGAATCAGAGCCTCTGGAGAAAAGCCACAAAAGCACAGGAAAAACAGAAAGACCTCAGCAGGTCTGAATCCAGGACCTTCTTGCTTTGTGGTGACAGGGGTAGCCACTGCACCACCGTGCCACCCAAAATAAAGACATTAACATGAGGAAACAGGTAACGACAACATAAATATAAGCATGAGTAAAAATACAGATAATGAATAAATGTTAGAAACACAATCACCATTAACTAGTTGCTTAACAATGCATATATCAGTAGCACCAGTTTTTCCACCAATAACCTCCTAAATAATAGCTTCATAGTAAGCAGGGAAGTTGAATCTGAAATACAATCATAATATTTTTTACTCTGTACGTGCCTTATAAGGTGCTGGAACCCCAAGAATAGACTTTTTCCTTAATAAATATGGCATATTCTAATGTAATAAAACATAAAATGTAAATAAATGAATACCATACAAAATAACTTTAAATAAGCTCTTTATAACTCAGAATATGTGACTCCTTATTAGAACAGTTATTTAAAAATAAATATTTATAGATGAGCTACTTTTGATTGTTTTCTTATTCACAAGGGGTCGCCACAGTCGGTAGTTCCTGACGCAACCCCAAAGGGATTGGTGTCTCCTCCCAGAATAAAAAATTAGAGATATGGTTTAAAATCGGTGTGATTCCTTCAGCTAACAATAATACGGCAAATGTAGGCAATGCATTTATTCTTAGTCTTGAAGAAACATCTTTTAATGCTATATGCTTTTAATTACATGCTTGTAAACCTCTTAAGTGGTTCATTAATAAAGGAGATAGTTCACTTAGTAATACCTTAATAGATCTCTAGTTTTGTAACCAGTACTCAGGTGTAGGGCCTGTTTATTATAGTGGTTGTGTCATATAAGAGATTTACTAAGTGTGACTTTAAAATAGGGCACCTGTGTGGGTTATTAAGTCTCTAATTACTAATTAATTAGTTTTAGGCAACTTTGAATGTTAAATGTTAAAGGTAAGGGATGAACTACAATATTGTCATGCAGAATAAAGTATTAATAAGTGTTTTTTAATGACAAATAAAGAGCCAACTAACCAACTAGTTAACTCGGAATATGTGTACTTTAATTTAAAGTTTTACCAAAAGGGAAAATGTCCTTAATGAAATTACTGTGAATGTAAAGAGATTAATATGGTGTTTGTATAATTGAGTATGTATACATACAGTGATCTGCTCCATGAGAACAGCGTTGGTGGCCTCAGTTTCATGCAGCAGGCTGTTCATATGCTCCATGCTGCGGGTGGCTGTGTTCAGCTTTTCACTTAACTCTTCTTTGGTTGGCTCCACTGTCCACACAAACGGCTCTAGAGATGCAACCAAAGCCACATACAGGAGGCATTACAACACATAAAACTCTGTCACTGCACAAAGTCGACATCTATTCTTTGGCCCAAACAAATTTTGCAACAAAAAAATGTTCATTGTTATAACTCTCATTATTATATCTTGCTAAAAAGGTCACATACGTGGTCCTTTTGTATACTGAATTTGTTTTTGAGTGTATCTCTGCTTTCAAACACACCTTGCTTGGGGTCCGGAGATGTGAGAAGCTGCTCTAGAGAGGGTAGGGGTGTAAGAGCAGGGGAGGAGCTCTCAGTCTCAGTGGTCTCCATGCCTTCACCCTCCTCCCTGGCCATAGACTGGAGGTCACTAAAGGCCACTAGTCCCAAACCAGCCTGGTTATGATCGGCGTTTCTGCGCTGTGGATCTGATGCAAGCGGCTTACGGCTGGACTGGACAGCCACTGAATCTGAGTGGGCGTAACAGGTTGGTAGAAGATGATTTTTATGGGTATTTTGGGGACATTAATACATTCATTTTGAAAAGGAGAGAAGAAGCAAGGTGGGTTTAAGGTGTGTTACACAAACCAGGACATTTAAAAAGGTAAAAAAGAATACAGGCATTCTGCTCATTTTTTCAGTTAAAATGTTATTAAAATGTTTTAATTAAATGCTTTTATGGAATTTTTGGTGCAAAGTAATAAATAAATGAGGGAATAAAAGAGGTTTTAGTTGAGAGCAGCTTTCAAATCTTCTACAATCCTTTATTATGAGTTCCTAAGAGTTGTGAGTCAGTGTCCTACTTCACTGTGACATGAGGGGGCACCAGACTACCCCAGGTCTTAACCAGTTCAGCTGGCACAAATGGTGACATGTGGGAAGAGAGGGGGGGAGGAAAGGATGAGGAACTTCAAAGGAGGTTGATAAAAGAAAAGATTGTGATTAATGAACCTGAACTGAGCCAAGAGGCCAGACTCGCTACCAATCCCCTCACCTCACCACCTCCAGTCGGGCCCTATACTCCCTTAGTCATGCAGCTGAGTGAGAAGAGCAAGAGGTCCACCTGTACACTCAATACACTAGAGTCTGAGTAGCTTTTGTAACCTGATCAGAGTTCAGCAGTAACAGTTTCATAATAGTTCAAGTCCAGTAAACTTGAGAGCTCACTGTTCCAGTCATGCCCGTACTGAAACACTCAACAAACCAACATATTTACCCAGTGAAGTGTAGCGTGACTCCTCCTTGCTCCTGACATAACCCTCATTGCTACTGATAAAGGGCACAGCTCTAATTAACCAAAGACAACTGCCACTGGAAAGGTTTAAAGAACTCAAGAAGGCAATAAGAGCACCAATTTAAAGGAAAATAAACACCCTGGACATTATATATCAGATAAATACTGAGCAGTGTTTCTGCGAAGACATGACAACAGTCTGCAACAGAGGGAGCAGCTGGAAAGGCTTCAACTCTGACTGGTTTCTAATTTATAAATTAGAAACTGTTTTATGTGTGTGTTTATGTGCTGCTTGAAGGTTTGGATAAAAGATTAGATTAGACCAAACATGACAATGGGCATAGATAAATGTTACAGCTGATTTATTTAAAAAAATAAAATAAAATACGAGGCCAGTAGTTTTATCTCCCACCTGTCCAATAGAGCAGTAACGGATTTAATCTGGCATGAAATCGAACCAAAGTGGTAAAAATGGCTCAAATATGACAATGTTAATATAAATTAAGGCTAATGTTGGCCCACGTATCGAGCTAATCCCGGAGTCCATGTGTGAGCCACTAATGATGAGTCTCTCCAGATGCCACAGTGAGCTGTTTGCCACACTGAGAGGCGGGGACAGAGCTGAGGAGCCTTGCCAACACCTGGCGTGCTCAAGTGACAGAGAAGAAACCCACATACACATACACACTTGCCTTTCCTAGTCATTACTGTGTGTGTTTTTGCCGTTTGACTCCAGCGGGCAGCTGTGTGGGAGGTGATGAATGAGCTCTCAATGCTGCTCTTCTGAAAAACACACTGATGCCCTCTTCACGGTTTTCTTTCTGACTCACATCACTCCTCTCATGGAGGAGAAGCACAAACAAGATGGAAAACTTTGACACTGTAAACCACTTGATGCTGTGATGGATCTCTATATATGATACCTTTCATGCACCCCTTGAGTTTATTGCTGTCTATTTGTGCAATTTGGATCATTCTGCTGTTTAGTAACAGATACAAATGTTACCTCACCTATTTGCTCTGCTACCCCTTGTAGAGAATCAGATATTGGCTCAAATTTACAATTCCCCTCTATGCTTACGGTTCTGGCTCTGCAGGTTAAAGAGCTGCTCCTCGACACGGGTCAGCTGGCCTTGCAACGTCTCCACAGTGGCCCGGTGGTCATCCTGCAGCTTCCTCAGCTGTTCCCTGTAGGTCTGCCGCTGGGCCTCGACCTGGGAAGACAGGTCAGCCTGAGCCTGGGACAGGTCTGACCGTAGGGTCACATTCTCTGACTGCAATGACAAAAGCCTGTAGGTGGACAGAGCAGGAAGAGAGTGCTCATTTAGTAGGGAATCAACATGACATACCACAGGTAAGTCTAAAACAGGAGTATGTGCCAGGTACAATCAGGTGTTCTCAGCATGTGTAGCTGTCTCCTGATTGCAAAATCAAATCTAAGGATGAATAGCTGAAAAGGCTAAAACAAGCCGCGTGTAAACAACATGCGGCTTGTTTCCAGCAAAGACGAGATTAAAAAACAACATATAAAAAATAAAAGTCAGTTCACCTCTCACGGAGCTCAGCCTCCTTGCTAACGGTTTCCTGAAGGATTTTATTGTGTCTCTCCAGAAGAGTGTCATGTTCAGTTTGGAGCTGCTGCAGCTCTGCTGAGCTGCTCTGGAGACTCTGCTGGCTCTCCGCCAGCCGTGTCCTCAGCTGTTCTACCTGAGAGACCAACTGCTCCCTGAAAAACACACCACATGTTACTCTTACAGTGTTATATTTACAAGGGAACATAAAATTAATTAGTGCTCCTTTATCATTGTATCTGTGACTGAATCACCTTTAAATGTAAATTGGCATTTCCTGTATTTTGTCCAATGTCTTCAATAAACAGAGTCATTGAGGAACCAATCAGCTTTGGTCGTTGCAAATAGCTGGTGTTTGTGTTCAAAATCAATTATGTGCTATATATTTTGACATTTTTCATATTCTTTAAATATTATTGATCACATCTGAACAATACTATCTCTGCAAACTTCAGACAGAAAATTGCATGAGTGTACTTTGAGTTTTTTTTATGTGTTAAAGAGTCTCACATGGAGTGACAAGCTCCAGAACAGCATCCTTAATCAGTGCAGCAAGATTTTAATTCCTCTACTGTAAAGCCAAGTAAATGTGTGTCCACTAATTTCACATGCAATGATCTGCAGTACAGAGCCAACACATAACTGCCCACCACTGGTTACATACATTTACCAGCTGTCTGTTATTGCATTCTTTGTAGATTTTTGTCATTCTTGTGTCGTCTTTACCTCTCTAGTTTGCCAGAGTCCGCTTCATTCTGGGTGGTCTTGCTCTTCTGCTGTTTGAGTACATTGTGGACTCGTACCTTGTAACTCTCAAACTCCCTGGTTGTCGCCTCAAGCTCAGCCTGGAATCAACACAAACATTAATGAAGACACATATGGTTAAAAAAACCCCCAAAACATTTACTGTTGATTTTCTAATAGACTGTTAACAGGTGAGCAAATTTATTGTTGTGATTTTTGTTGGTCAATCAATAAAGGAAACTGCTGTTGTATCTCATACATTTACAAAATCCAGATTTTGATACCACAGCTGAGACACTGGATGAGAAATGAAAAATATCCTCTTTCTTCTACAGAAAGAATACAGTACTTTTTCTTAAATTGCTCTCTGTCTCAAACTGAACTCAAACTCACCATACATATAACAAACCTCTCTTTCCGTCTTAATAGAAAAATGTAAAGGGGAAAAAAGAAAGACAGATTAAACAGCAAATGTGGCCTTCAAACTGAGGACCAGAGGTGGCAGCAGTTGATTAAATGAAGCTATTTATTCCCAATCTTGGATGTCATCAAGCACTGAAGACAATAGGTAAATCAAGGTCCGATGGTTAGTTGCAGGTATTTACCAGAACCAAGTAGGTTGTTTACAGTTTCTAGATCTAATTAAAGAAGTTTGATTAATGCTGTTTGGCTGATCTGAGAAAAAGAATTCTCCTCCATCGACTTGATTTTAGTAGTATGACCTTAGTTCATTTCAATTCAATTTTATGTATACAGCGCCAAATCACAACAACAGTCGTCTTAAGGTGCTTATATGCTATATTGTAAGGTCAAGACCCTACAATAATAAATTAAATTACATTGGATAATTTATTTGAAACCCATACTTTGAGTGCTGGTCATACAAAAATGAACAATTAAAAGTTATCACTTTGAGCACTTTTCAAAAATTTTCAATACTACAAAGATTTAAGGATTAATCAAAAATAATTGAGAAATGAATAATGAAAATAGTAATTAGTTGCAGCCTCATATAACACTGCTCAGTCTAAGGACTGAGCCTGAGTAGAAGTTTTCAATTAATTTAATCAAAGCTGGATGGGTCTGATGTAGCTGCAGCACCTAAAAATTTACAGCTAAGGTGTCCTTGAACAATGCACTTCAACATCTTGTCTTTGTGGCTGAATTATTAGAGTGTCAACTGTCAATTCAACTTGAACAACAGTTAAAAATGAAAAGTCAACATGTGTACCTTAGCAGTGTCTCTTTCCTGCTGCAGACTGTGGATGCGTTGCTGCAGGGAGCTGCTGGTTCTCTGTTGCTGTTCCAACGCAGACTTCAGCTGCTCCTGCAGGCGATGGCGCTCGGCTGTCAGCTCACACACCTCAATCTAAATGCACAAACACAGGCTTTAGTAAGTGCCATGTGTACGAAACAAATATGATAGTCAAATTCTACAGTTTAACAAAAGAGACAGGACAGAGAAGTGCTGGGTGTGTTACCTTAGAGCTTTCTAGCTGTTGTTGGTTAGCCTCCAGCTCTCCTTTCAGAGAGGCCTGCAGCACCATGAGTGCGCTTTCCTGAACACACACATGGACACACAAAAAGTGAATATTTAAATGCTTACACTCAAACAGGAAAGCACACAAATGACTAACTCTTCCCAATATCATCAAGGCCTCCTGAACAGTTGCATAACAGTATTTACATTCATCAAGTAGCAACATTACACACAGTAATAAGAAATCCTTGGAGACACACCTGAAATACACCTACACACACACACACACACACACACACACACACACACACACACACACACACACACAGAGACCTGTTTCTTGGCATCAGCCAGGTCCTTCTTGGTCTTCACCAGCAGCTGTTTTATCTTAGAGTTCTTGTCCTCCCCCTGGTCCAACTGGGACTTCAAAGACTCTGATGACACAATTGCACATTTGAACAGGCATGTGTGCACACGCAAACATCATAATTTAAACTGCAGGCTTCTTATTTGAGGACATTTTTTCCAGTATTTTGCTTTCATTATGCAGCATGAAGCAACGAAAGGAGGAAGGAAAAAACAAGTAACAATGTTTCCTAACTAAGGATCCTACAGACACTTGGACTGGCAGACAGATAGGGCTATGCAAAAGTAATGGATGTCTAAGGTCAGTGAAAGCAGACTTGTGCTGCTACAACTGGTAGCTATTGTATACTGCAAGTATTTTTTCCAATAATGTAGAATATACAAATAAAACTGTGGAGTTTTGGTGTCACCCAGCAACAGTACAAATTATTCTACAGTGCAACATCCAAGAAATTTGTATTGCATTATTCTGTGTGTCAGTTAATGAGTGTAGACCTGAACTTGTTATCATACCAGTTTCCTGTTTGAGCACTTCCTCCTTCTGGTTGAGGCTGTTTATTTGGGCCTTCAGCTCCTCAACACACTCATCTTTTTCCGACAGTTTGGCGTTGAGCTCTTTCACCAGACGTTCATAGTCAGCCATCTCCATGTCCAGCAGAGAGCTCTGCTGCGCTTCCTGGAGGCAGAGTCAACATATTACAGCTTTAAATGGAGCAAAGCTAAAATCTCATCTTCCTAACAGCGAGTCCATTTATCTGAAACTCCTGATGTTCTCCTCTCTACACTTAATTATGTTATGCTGAATATAATGTGATGTTAATATTCTTGAAACTTAAATAGACAGCCAAAGAAAGTGGATAAAACACTTTATGTGCAGACATGTTGTTTGATCGGACTCTTAAAAGTCTTAAAAAAATCACAGCCACACAACACAATCTTGAGTACCTGGTAAACTTTATACATGTTAGACCTTCATCTTTCCAAAATTAAGATTTAGATATTTGTGCTGCACTTCAAAACATGCTTCACTACTGAACTGAAACTGACAAAATTAGATAAAAATAAATCTTTATAAGCATTTCATTTTCTTTCTACTATCAGTATCAGCCTCAAAAATCCAATCCTTGTGGACACATGACATAGTCGGACCTCCTGGCAGCTTTCATGTACATGTCTGTACTATGTAGGTCTCCACTAATGGAAAAGTAACAGCAGTCCTTGTACTGTGGGCTAGAATTGCTCTCTCTCCGTCAGGTGCTGCTCTAGCTGCAGGCCGGCCATCACCAGCTCAGTCGCTTGACTGGATAGGCCCTCTGAGACGCACTAGTGTCTGAGAAGCATTTGTGTGTTATTTTTGTGTGTGTGTACCTTGCGTAGCTGCTCCAGCTCCTGGGCAGTCTGCTGAGACTGCTGCTGCTGCTTGCGGAGCTGGGCTGTCAGCTCTTCTGCCTCCTTCATGGCAGATGACAAGTCCTGGAGAGGCAAGCGAACACACATAAGGAATGTTACACTTAAATGTAATATAGATTACATGTTATGGAATTAAATTAAATGTGTGCGGTTGCTTTTATGATTATTTAAAACATAAAACAAAGAGCAGAGGCTCGCATGATGGAGGGAGAAAATGTCCATCTCTCTTCATTTCTACCTTGATCTTTTGCTCTTTTATTGCTCTCTCAGCCAGCAGGTCTCTTTCCAAACTTGCTGATTGTCTTTGCATCTCCTGATTCTTGACCTCTAGCTGTTTCACTGTGCCCCTCATGGTTTCCATACCGGCCAGTAGGTCCTCCTTCTCACTACTCAGTGTCTCGCTCTGCAAACAAATAAAGACTAGTTTACTGTCGCTGTCAGGTGAGTGTGCATCTCCAAATGGCAACTTCTCAGGAACAATTACCAACAGTGATAATCTTGAGGAAATCGGCATATTCAGCTGTGATTTATTGCTCATAACCAGTCAGTTTTAGTGACTCTACAGTGTTAACTTCAGTCTGGTTTCACAGTTTACTGTGTCAGTTAAGAATCGCAGGAAACAAAATGGATGCCATACTGAGAGGAAAGCTGTTTTACACATTTTATAGTCAACACTGTCACTTAAAAATACACTTGTAGGCAAAT
>VUQS01003689.1:3660-15029 GCA_015108495.1 Heterochromis multidens
AGAAAACAAGCATTTATAAAGCTGCATTCTGTTTTCATCTACATTTTACAGAAATTCCCAACATTTTTTGAGAAATTGGTTTGTAGATGTCTCTAAAACTAGCATCAAAATGGAAAACACAAGGCAGTTAAAAAAAAACAAACAAACAAAAAACAAAAACAAATAAAAGAATCATCTCACTGGTGTTTATTCATGCACGGTTTAGACTTGAAAGCCTGCCACTGAATTCAGAACCAATGAAATTCATATTTGTATGTTTAAGGGGGGCTCATTGTATATATTTAATGTTACAGAGAAAGATACAGTTAAAAGAAAAAATATCCACTTGTTCTTTTGTGTGTGTGTTTTTGTGTGAGTGTGTAAGCAGGGAAACAGCCATTTATAGTTGATTGAAAGAATGAAAAGGTTAGTGAAGGTTAGTCCTTTCATTTATAACTGCCATTTAATGGTCAGGTCAAAAGTTAAATCAATGTCCCTGATGCGTTTTGATATCTAGAGCTCCAATCGAGCCAAAATGAAAAGGATGGGGTCATGACATCAACCATTTGATCTTCCTCCCTCCTGTCTGCACAGAAAAATCCTGATAAAATGCTGAGGCAATGTGAGTCACCCAGACTTTTGGCCATAAGGCTGTTTTTGTGTGTGTGGAAGACTGTGTGTGTGATTAGTGCTTCTGTGGGTCAAATGAACACTTCCCTCAATTGTAGTTAATCAATAAATTCTGTGACTTTTCTCTCAGGCACCCACTCTCTTATCTCCTTCTCCTTGTCCAGCTTTCCTTTCCTTTCCTTTCCTTTCCTTTCCTTTCCTTTCGTATCCTATGTTATGATAGCAGAGGAAAGGCCAAAGCATTGAACAGTGTCTTGTGAATGAAGTGAATTGAGTCAGAGCTCATCTGTATGCATGAGAGGCTCCCATAAAGTAACTATGCATATCAATCATGCTTGACGTGGCTTCGTGTTCGACAGGATTCATCACCTTCCTTGGGATTCCTCTGGCAAGATACAGTATAATGTACATGAAAACACACACAAACACTGACACATGTATGTATGCACCCTCACATTTCACCAGAGCGGACACACTCAGTCACTCTCTCAGCCAAAATCACACACATGCTGCTCAGCACTCTGTCAAGCTGTCAGTGCAGTTTGACACCAGCTCTCCTGTCTCATCATTAGTTTTAGTGAGAGATGTCCTGTCCCCTCAACAAAAACAAACATGGCAGGCGGTGACAAATCAATTAATCAGACAGGGCATTTGCCGATAGTTATATTTCACTTACAACTAATGTGCATTGAACGTCTCAGAAAAGTTTCCAATAATGCATGGACAACACCTTCAATCGGCTTCCACCAGAACAGTTTTGATCGATGAATCATCAGACTCAGGTAGTTTACTGTCAAAGCACCAGCTCTCCATGACTGATGATCTCCTTCTGTACTAACTGAATTGACGCATCTCCTTGTGGGACATGGTTCCAGTATTTGTGTGAATAACTTCTTAGCATTTTTTTTCTTCTTTTATGACTGCTGCTTTGTTTAGCCTAATAATTCCTGTACTGTTCTGTTGTCTTTAAGGATTCTGTACCACCTAGTTAGCCCTTGATCTTTTTGTTTCATTATTAGATATGTGTAGTAGTTTGTTGCACAAAATGACAGGTGTCATGCGTCAAAATGTCACATGACACGTGACATCAGCAAATGTCATGTGATTGTCTAGGTAAACAAATTCACCAATTCACTCAGCAGAGTGACAGTCTTGCTTCTTTATGTTATATTGATAAAAGACAGCTATTGTGTGATGGTCTTTGTTTTATTTTATGTGAAATGTATATTCATTGCATACATGTTTTATAGGATATATCCTACTATATTAGTTAACATCCAGATGCAGGATGGTGGGAAGTTACAAGCAGGTTAAATTACTTTTATCTTACATAATGTCTTTCCTGAGGATTGTTGGGTTAGTTAGCTGTAGTTAGAATCTCTTGATGCATGCTCAATAATCCAGGTAAAAGAATCAGAGACTGAAGAAGTCACTTGGACAGTGACGAAACGTTTCTCCCACTGAAAACGCTACGTCCAGATGAACAGATTCAGCTTTTTGGGTAGTTGTAGTTAGATTTTTATTCTTGTTTGTGCTGTGTGTAAAACTAGAGGAGAGAGGAGATATATCTGTGGTGAAATACGCTGAGCACTTTTCATCATTTCTTGGTTTTGTTTTTGTCTGTATTGCCGTAGGACTCTCCCTCAAACCAACCTCTTTTCCCTCAGTCATTCTCTCGTCTGGCTTTCACCTGCTTCAGTCTATAGTTCATGATTATGACTATCAGCTCTTATTTTTTCTGTTTGTTCAGTATCTTCCTGAGTGTCCCTTCCACTTGATTTTTCTTTTTATTCACCTTATCAAATTAATAAATATAGCAATTTGTCTCTCAATCCCTGCTTTCCATTTTTAGTCTTTAGTCTCATTCAGACTCTGTCTACCTCTACTCTAAGTCTATGCAATGTCATTTTTCCCCACACTTCAATCCTTCCCCATTTCCTTTTATGCTTTTCCCTCCTCCTGTAAGTTTCTGTTTTTTTTCTGCCTTCCTCCTCTTGCCTGCTTTATTTTCTTCCTTCTTTTTTTGCTCACCCTCTGCATCTCTCTCCTCCTCCTCCTCTCTCGCAGCCTCCCTTTCTTTAGTCGATCAGACAGTTGAAGCAGCCAAGCTGCCGGAGGCGAGAGCAGACAGAGGAGCCGCTCTGTCCGACCTCCCTCCCTCTCCAGAGAGGCAAACTAATGCAGACACGCCAATAAGCTGTAAGGAGACAATTATTCACCATTTATATCAGCCCAACATCTTTTCGAGATTGTGCAGCACACATCTGGAACTCAGCTCTGTTACCCCACATAGTATTTTTAAGCTTTTATCCTTTAATGGGTTACATTTTCATTGATTGATCAGTAGAGATTCATGCAGGGAAGTTAAAGTGTAAAGGTTACAGCATGCTTGTTACTGGATGAACCAGTTTACTGAACAGTAATCTAACTGGGAAGATGTTAGAGAATAGAAGATAAATAAGACATGATCTCCCCTCTCATTGCAACTGCTATCAGTATGCCCTTCAGCAAGGCACTTAACCCTCAACTGTTCCGCTGGATCTGCTTTGTGTCCTGCATAAAGCCTGCAATTATAGTGAGCAGCTCTCTTGTAGGAATGTGGTTAGGTGTATGAATTAGAGGCAGCTTGTGTGCTGAGAAGACCTGCATTTGTTAAATAATTTAAATGAGTTTACCTTATAACCAAGAGAAATTTGTTAAAACCTCCTATAATCCATATGCTGTAGCGCTGCATTTAAAATCTGGCCTACATTTCAAACTTTTTAATATGTTTAAAAAGTGTGTTTTTGTTCTTTTAACACAAAGGATGGAGAAGTTAGAGAAGAAATGGTTTTGGTATGATAATTTTTTTTTTTCAGAAGAATAATGAAAAGACTGAAGGAGTAAATGATTGACTGCTCTGTTGATAAGCTCCTCAAGCGCAAAGTTTCATTTACAATCACAAACACACACACACACACACACACATTCCCGTGGTACACACAATCAGCATGCACTTACTGTAATACACACATCAAATGCATATAAGCAACATCACTCATACCACAAATGCTCATATTTTCTCTTTTATTTTCTAAAATATAAATCTTCAGAAAATAAGAACAAAATGCTGATAGCCAAGCAAAAAGATTTACAGGATTACTTTGTTGACTATCGTGTGATTATAGGGCACAGGAGTCAGGTCATTGGCAGTACCAGTGTGGCTTAGGGAACCACAGCCAAAAGCCAGTATCACAGATTTTATTAGCCACAGCCATGCAACTGGGAGTCAGTTGGACAGTCTTCTCTTTTGTCCCTTTTTCTTATTTTTTTGGGATTAAAAAATAATTATCCCGTAAAGTGGACGTTTATTTAAAATTTACAAATGTAAGCTGAAAGTTACACTCGCTGCGATACTTTAAGCTATTAGAATGAGCAAGAACAGACAGAGACAGATTCTGAGCCTTCTTTTATTTTGAACTTGATCTCTGGCTGCAGATAACGACAGCTGTTGTTATGTCTGATCGAGTTGAAGTTTAAGGTGAACAGGCCGCCCACTTTCTTCCTGTCTGTTCAATGATAACAGTCACAGAGCACAGTGAAGATTTGTTCTCCCTGTGAATCGATGCTAATCACATCATTGTGCTGCCCCGTCCCCCACGTCTCTCTCTGGGGTTTCACACTCCTCTCTGGCCTTTTCCTCCTCACCCGCTGCTTCTCTCGCTCTGTCTCCATCTCTTCCCTCCTCCCTCCTGTCTTACCTCATCATAAGGGAGGTGAAGCCATCTGAGTCTATTTGCACGCAAGCCAGCCCTCTGCATGATTCGGTGCTGTGCAGATATTGTCGTCACCGCAAAGAGCTCCCATCATGCATCTGTCATCCATTATTTCTTCAGAAGATGCCACAAACTGCTTTCTACTCAGTTTTTTATTGGGGTGTGGGAATTTGTTGAAGATCAATATGATGACAAGAGACAAAATCTTGCTTTCATTTTTTGCTATGATTAATGTACACATTAAATATTGTTTTTATCTTTTGGGTCAAATCGATAATGAATTTCAGCCTAACCATCATACTGTTATTCACTGTAGCTATTGATTCTTACCTTATTCCTTCATGGAAATCTTCTGAGTCTGGCAGAAAAGATCAAAATGTTTACCTGTGTTTCCCAGCACTGTGTTAGAGCTGTCTTGAGGTCACACTGTACAGCCTTGGGCTAATTCAGATTAAAATTAACAACATAGAGTGGACTTAGTGATATATTTGGTCATAATATTGGCCATAGACCATTTGAATCCAATTTAGATAAAACAATCAAAATTCTGGACTAAAAATAAAAAATCTGACATCCCAATAATCTGTTGATGTTTTTTACAACCAAAATATACAAACCAAAAAATTGGAATACAATACAGCACAAAATACATGTAAAAGGGAGCAAAATGCCACTGCTAGTAATAATAATAATATTAATGATGATGATACTACGACTACAGCAACAGTAATAATAATATTTCTGTCAAAATCTGGATTTTGTGTTCTTCTTGTATGTTTTTTTTCCCCCTAAATCTTCACAAGATATTATCTAATCTATCTAATCTAAAATTAATACAGTCATGTGAAAAAGAAAGGTTTCACAGGACTCTGTGCAGTCCAGTGAAAAACTAAGTACACCCCATGATTCAGTACCTTTAGCAGCAATAGCTTGAAATAGTAGTTTTAAGCATGACTTTATCAGTCTCTCAGATTGCTGTGGAGAAGAGTTTTTATAGAAGAGTTTGCTTCAGTTTATTGAGGTTTGCAGACATTTATTTATGCACAACTCTCTTAAAGTCCCTCCAGAGTATTTTAATTGTGTTGAACTTGGTTGGGACTTTGACTGGGCCATTGCAACACTTTGATTCTTTTCTTTTGCAGCCATTCTGTTGTAGACTTACTGGTATGCTTGGTATCATTTCCTGTCACATGACACAGTTTTGACAAAGCTTTAGCTGTTGGACAGAGGGCCTCATATTTGATTCTAAAATACTTTGGCATTTGAGTTTGTGGTTGACTGAATGACTGCAAGGTGCCTGAGTTCTGTGGCTGCAAAACAAGCCCAAATCATCACCCCTCCACCCCTGCTGATATTCTGTGTTTGGTTTTCACCAAATGTGGTACTGTGCCCAAATATCACCACCTTGGTCTTGTTTGTCCAAAGGACATTTGTCCAGGAGTCTTATGGCTTGCTTAGATGCAACTTTGCAAACCTAAGTTGTGCTGCCATGTTCTTTTTAGAGAGAACAGGCTATGTCCTTGCTTTGTCCTTAATACTTGTTCAGTCTTTTTCTAATTGCACTGCCATGAATTTCAACATTTAACAGGATAATTGAGGCCTGTAGAATCTGAGATGTAGCTCTTGTGTTTTTTTGCAATTTCAGTAAGCATTGCATAGTCTGACCTTGGAGTGAATTTACTGGGATGTCCGCTCTTGGGAAAATTGTGGCATTATGTTAACACACCTGAGTGCTCCAGACCAGCAAATTGGCAAAACCTCTGCTTTTATAGAGGTCAACACATTTGCTGACTATCATTTAATTAAGTGCATTTGACTTTTTCACATGACTGTACAGTACAGACTGACACAGGTTACAACTAACACTTTATTAAACCTATCTTGTAATGTTTGAAATGCACCTAACTTGCTAGGCTGCCATTATCACACACCTAAATCCGTAAAAGAGAAAAACATTGTTCCACAGTGAAGATTCGACTTTTTGAGCTTCTAAAGGTGGTCAAAGTTTCATTTTCCCAACAAATGTCTACATTTCCTCAGACATTGATGCACATGACACTGCTGCATTTTTGTAAAAAGCTCAGTTCATGCCGATACAGGAGTAATGCAATATATTCATTTGTCTGAATCATCAATACTAGCACTAGTGTTACACATACACCCACAAGACTATGACCTTTTATTCTGCTGCAGAAATGTTTCTAAATATGTAATGTGGTTTCTCTTCCTTTGTGTTTGTCTGTGTGTATATGTGTATGTGTGCATGGCTACATTCTTGGGTGTGTGTGTGTGTGTGTGTGTGTGTGTGTGTGTGTGTCTGTGTCCATTCCTTCATTCACAGCTCCTGCCAACGCCCAGATTGTGCACTCAGGCGCAGCATGTAACGTCAAAGATGATAACATGAGTGAGAGAATCTACACCATCAAAGAAGGAGACACACTAGTGCTTCAGTGTATTGTTAAAGGACATCCACGACCCCAGGTAAGCTCCGAGACCACCCGCTGAGCGTTTATTAAGATGTGCATTTATACATACAGTATATGTTCATGGTGATCCACTGTGACTTTCACTGAGCGAGCAGGTAAGTTCCACATCTCTTGCTCAAGGGTACCTTGACAGCAATGTTTCTTGTCATTCTAAAACAAAGTGTCAGCAACCCTATGTGCTACTCTCATTTAGATTGATAAATGTTTAGCATTTTTAGAGTGTAAACTTTTCCTGTGTTTAAACTATTAACTATTAAAATATGTTTTAATGGTTTATTAAAACTCTCACTGTAAAATTTAAATATATATATAAAACAAATAATACACAAAATTCCTGTATTTTCTGTATGAAACTACAATAATAAAACAAATCTAATAAAAAAACCACAATATGGATAAAACTGAAGTTGGTAAGATCATGTATAGTTATGAAAATAACACCCATGCATCTAGCTAGTCATCACTGACTGCAATGGTATAATCAATGAGCACTGATCAGCACTCTGTCTTCAAGAATTTCGGGATTTTCAGATCTTTCTTGTCTTGCTGGATTGCTAGTGTTCAAGCTCTAGCTTCTTCTGTCTTTATATGTTATTTTCCTGAGACAAATATAACAAAGCCTAAGGTCATATGAAGATGATGATGTTATTATAATGCATGAACACCTCCTTAAAGCTGGGAAAATTTAACTTTGTTTACATGTAGTGACTTTTTCCATGGCAGCACTTTTAGGCAAAACATGCTGGTGACTGAAAACACTTCAGGCAACATGGACACATTATATGATTACCATCAATTGCCCTGTACATGGTAGCATAATTAATATGATTCACCCATGAGTCATTACTTGTGTCATTAATCGTGTCATGCTTTTGTTTGTGTTTTAGTCACATAATTGCTTAATTTACTCAGTTGACACTGGCATTAACTAAAGCCATACTTTCCTTTGTGCACTCTGTGAAACCTTTAAGCCAATTAGATCAATTCATGTGTCTCACTCCAAACTTGTTACATCCATTTTAACGCACTTTAATATACTCACATTTAACACACCCTTTTAGTATAAATTTTAGCTCATTCAGCTGAGGGACTGATGAGCTTATGCTTTGATAAGCATCCATTGTCCACCTGTCTGTCTGTCCACATTTCACCAGAATTGTTACTCCTCCTACATTATTGGTCAGAATATAGTTAAGGTCATATTTGTCGTTTTACAGGCAATAACGTGAATTTCTTTAAACTTTCAATTCAATTTTATTTATATAGCACCAAATCAGTTTGATCAGGAGTTTGATCAAAAAAAAGAAAAAAAAACCCTGATCCCTTAGTCACAAGGGATGTTACTATTACTATCAAATATTTGTAAAATATATACTATTACTATCAAATATTTGGAGCCATCCACAGTGGATGGCTCCAAATATTTGATTGCCAGATTTTAATGCCAGATGTTCAATTTAATTCAATTCAATTCAGTTTTATTTATATAGCACCAAATCACAACAACAGTCGCCTCAAGGCGCTTTATAATGTAAGGTAAAGACCCTACAATAATACAGAGAAAACCCCAACAATCAGACAACCCCCTATGAGCAAGCACTTGGTGAAAGTGGGAAGGAAAAACTCCCTTTTAACAGGAAGAAACCTCTGGGAGAATCAGGCTCAGGGAGGGGCAGCCATCTGCCACAACTGGTTAGAGGTGAGGGGAGGAAGACGGGACAAAAGAAACGCTGTGGAAGAGAGCCAGAAATTAATAATAACTAATGATTAAATGCAGAGTGGTGTATAAGCACATGGTGAGTGAAAAAAGGTGAGAAAAGAAGAAACACTCAGTGCCTCATGGGAAGCCCCCATCAGCCTAGGCCTATTGCAGCGTAACTAAGGGAGGATTCAGGGTCACCTGATCCAGCCCTAACTATAAGCTTTATCAAAAAGGAAAGTTTTAAGCCTAATCTTAAAAATAGAGAGGGTGTCTGTCTCCCAAATCCGAACTGGGAGCTGGTTCCACAGAAAAGGGGCCTGAAAGCTGAAGGCTCTGCCTCCCATTCTAATTTAAAATACCCTAGGAACCACACGTAAGCCTGCGTCCTTACAACAAAGTGGTCTATTGGGGTGATATGACAGTCTTTAAGATAAGATGGGGCCTGATTATTCAAGACCTTTTATGTGAGGTGAAGGATTTTAAATTTGATTCTGGATTTAACAGGGAGCCAATGAAGAGAAGCCAATATGGGAGAAATATGCTCTCTCTTTCTAGTCCCTGTCAGTACTCTTGCTGCAGCATTTTGGATCAACTGAAGGTTTTTCAGGACAACCTGATAATAATGAATTACAATAGTCCAGCCTAGAAGTAATAAATGCATGAACTAGTTTTTCAGCATCTTTCTGAGACAGGATGTTTCTAATTGTCTTTAAGACATTCCTTCAGATTAACCAATTGGTGTGTGTCATCTGGCTTCATGGATAGATAAAGCTGGGTATCATCTGCATAGCAATGAAAATGTATGCTATGCCTTCGAATGATGCTGCCTTCACTTTGCTTTCACTTCACTTTGTCAGACAGGTTCTATTTATTTCAGGTTATCTTTGTCTAATATTAAAATTTGTTTGATGATCTGAAACATGTAAGAGTGACAAATATGCAAAAAAATAAGAAACCAGGGAAGGGACAAATACTTTTTCACAACATTGTATGCTCCACCACCACCAGCATTTAGACCAGCATCTGGGGGGCCCTGTCCTACCTTCCATCATCGTTGAGACTCCTCTCTACTACGTAGCTTCATCTGAGTGCAATCGCCAAATTGTTTCTTACTCAAACTCTGTATTTCATTGCATTATGTTCAGTTGTTTTCACACAATCTCTTCTTATTGAATACTAGTCTGACAAAGAAATCCACTTCCTTTTTAATTTATGTGTTTGACAGAATTCACCCACATCTCCTGGTTTTTCTCAATCTGGCACTGAGGGTGTACTCACACTAGACACAAATATATTATTTTTTGTGCAGTTTCTAAAAGTGATCTATCTCCTTTCATCTTAAACAGCGTTCTGTCATAAAGTTTCTTGCCTGTTTGCATCCATCTTTTAAATTACTTGTGATTGCAGTTGGCTATTGTCTCTGGAAGCAGACTTGAATCTGTTTGGCTCAGATCAATAGGAATCTTTATGGGGCCAGTGTTTTGATGGGTCTGTCAAGGTTCCATTAACAATGGCTTGTGAAGATGAGAGACCAGCTGTTTTTTGGTTGTTTGTCCATTGTGAACTTTGATGGGAATCTGATGGGAAACCAGCATGCTAGACAAGCTGCCACTGGCTCTGAGATCAGTTGCCATCTGCACTTTGTGTGGAAAGAGATCTAGCATTAGCAAGTAAATGAGAACTTGGTGATTTATCATCTTAACAGATGAGTTTTCTCTTGCTAACCACTTTGGCCAACGTGTGATGTAGAGGAGTTTGAGTGTAGCGTGAAAAAGTTTTTTGTTTTTTTTTGTTTTTTTACAGTTTTTCCCTATTGTACACACAAAAAAGGAACTTTGCAAACAATTCTGAAAACATGAAGGTCATGTATCAACAACATGAGTCCAAACTGCTAAACCCTAAGCAGAAATATAATTCTAAATCACAGTTTTACAAATTGTATCATTTAACATACTTTGTTTGTCTTGGAACACTGGTTTGCACCTGTTCAAATTCATACAGAGTATCAAAGAAACCTCAAGTGACTTTTACAGGTGTTAGGCAGGAAGACTGAGCAGTAAGAACACAGAGGAAGAGGAAGTGTGAGAGTAAGGGTAAGGCTAAGAGGAGACCTAAGAGGCAAGAGAAGGCAATTTGCAATTTCTTTTTTCAGTACAACTGAACACGCTGTATTGCAGGAACAAATAAATATTTCTTTTGCTACTGTCTTTTGCCTGGGTGCTGATTTTTTTTTTGTGTTTTTCATTGTACTTAGGGGAAATCATTGAGTTTTGCTACATGTAATGTGAAATACAGTACTGTGCAAGTCTTGTTTTTTAATATTTTGCTAGGAAAATGGAAAATAGGTGCAACGATTTATTGAAACACATAAATGTACAAACATACAGTATATAAGAGTGTTTTTTTATTTTTCAGCAATTTTGAAAGTCAATATTTGGTATAACCACCTTTATGTTTCAACACAGCTGAACTCTCTTAGGCAAGCTTTGGACATTCCAAGGCTTGTGTGTTTGGGAGCATTGTCATGCTGAAAAATTAAGCCGTTGCCAATCACATGTTTTCCAGATGGTATTGGATTCAATTCAATTCAATTTTATTTATATAGCGCCAAATCACAACAAAAGTCGCCTCAAGGCGCTTTATATTGTAGGGTAAAGACCCAACAATAATACAGAGAAACCCCAACAATCAAACGACCCCCTATGAGCAAGCACTTGGCAACAGTGGGAAGGAAAAACTCCCTTTTAACAGGAAGAAACCTCCGGCGGAACCAGGCTCAGGGAGGGGCAGCCATCCGCCGCGACCGGTTGGGGGTGA
>VUQS01003690.1:23465-36696 GCA_015108495.1 Heterochromis multidens
GGTTTTTAAGGTTTTTTTTTTTTTCCTTTTTTTTTTTTTTTTTCACTTTTAGGAGTTGTGTTTGCCATTGATGTGCAAGGATGTGCAGGCCTCTCATTTACAATAAACCCTCCCTTCCCTTTTATCCTAGTGCCCGTCTCCCTGTCTCCTCCCCTGTTCTTCCCTCCCCTCTATAACAAATGTCATAGTTTCCAGAGTGGGAAAAAGGCAGCAAATGGGGCAGGGCGGGCGTTCAGACTGTAACAGAACCACAGCAACTCACACAGCCAATGGAATTCAGAGGGATTGCTTCTGTAGATGTTTTTTTTTTCTTTCACTCGTTTTTTCTTTTCTCTAGTTGTATGCCCCTCCTTTCCCTGACCTTTCTTTGTCAAGGGCCCCCTCCAGTCTGAGCCGTTCCAACTATTTTGCTTGGTTTGTGGTGCTTGTGTGGGTGTGTGTGTGTGTGTGTGTGTGTGTGTGTGTGTGAGGGCTGGGGGAGGGTTTGGTAGGGGATTTGGCAGCTCCTTTGATCAATAAAGCATAAACAAGAGGGGGCTTCAAAATGGGTTGCATTGTATCGGGGGAGGAGTGCTGAGTCAGGTCCTCTCGCTCTCTGGCCTGGGATCGAGAGTAGACAGGCAGGCTGGGATTACCGCAGAGGCCAAGAGAAAACTCTCTGAATCTCTCATTTCACCCAGCTGTTCCAAAATCTGTGCTAATGGCACTTTGGGATCAAATTAAAATCAAGTTGTAAAGAAACGCAGTGGGTGGAAGGACGCCGTTAGAACCCGGGTATAATAGATAGCTATGGGTAACATTTAGGTGCATGACAAACAAACGCTTTATTTTTGGCATGTGTGTTGAAATAACTCAGTCATGCTACATTATAAATGCAAAAGTTGTGGTGTTGCATAAATAGGCCACTTGAGTTTCATGCCTTTTTGTATCAGATGAGTTCTTTTTTTTTTAATGGGATGGTTAAAAAAAAAAAAAGAAAACAAGTGAATAGTGGGGTTTTAGGTCGTAGCTCAGTCTGTGCCTTTGTCAAGCAGGTGAAAGCTTTGTAAATGTGGCGCCAGATTGTTAAAGCCCCTGACACTCTGCAGTGTCCGAGCCGCTTCCAGGAAAAAGGACCCCCTGCATTGAGCCCTGGGACTGACCCTCCCTCAATAGAGAGGGTCCTGCTTGGGAGAGGAGGGCTTCCTGTATTAGCTTTCCATCTTAATCAAGCAACAAGTACCAACAAAGCACTAATTATCAATGCCTTCACAGAATGAAACACAATGCCCCCTCCCCCATGCCTCAATCCTGTTCCAGCAAAGACGAGCCAGAAAATAGATTGAACAACATTGTTTGACGTTACAATGGTTGTTTTCAAACCAATCATAGGCCCTTACAAATCTTCTAAAAGTTTTCAGGCTGACTTGACTTATTTTCACTTATTGTTATGTGCTGTTTTGGTTTTGTCTTATTTAAAACATTATATTATAATTTAAAGGTGCTCTTTTTCCATTGTTATTCATAACACATCATTTTAATTCAGTTACAAAAACAAAAATGGTCAAAATCAAAATCATGAATGAATGAGTTGTATAACTCTAGAATGAATTCAGGCTGGACCTAGCAGGCAAAAAGTTTGGCTGCCAGTAACAGTCATCATTTACGGAAAGTAAGGGTTTAGATTCAGTGTTTTCTTCCGTGAGGTCGTTGAAATGGCTCTGAGTCATCAGTTACTGCATGTGACCTTATGTGTTGTATTAACATAGCCCTGGTTTGACCTTACTGCTCATTAGTTGTAGAAAAACATAGATGGTCATTTTTGTGACTTATTTTTATTGGCTCTCCTGTCTCCTTACAGCCACATTGATCAGACCACCACTTGGCAGGATCCTCGCAAGGCCATGCTCCAGATGAACCAGCCTCCCCCTGCCAGTTCTGTGCCAGTCCAGCAGCAAAATATTATGAACCCAGCCAGTGGTGTGTATATGTTGACTTTATTAAATTTAGTTTTAATAATAGAGGCAGCGCACGACATATATTGTCTAATTTTCAGCAATAAACTCAGTTATTGCACAATAATTTCAACATACTGAAGAACTTTATTTTTTTTCTTTTGTATTGAGTCTTGTTATTTTTTTTATTTACTTTTTTGTGTGTTCACATATTTGAAGTAAAACAAAAAAAAGTTGATCACAAGAAATTTATACTGCCGAAGTCAGGTACAGTCTGGTTCTTACCTGTTACTACTTGGTGTACCTCAGTTCTGTCTGTGCAGTTGGAATTTGCCCTAGGTGAGGGAAGACTGAGGCAGAACGTTACACGTCCTGTCTGACATGTTCTGAGCTCTCTGACTCACTAGCTATTTTTGCACATGCACAAACTGTGTAATGTCCTTTAAAGCCATCTGAAAATATAGCAGGGAATTGGTCCACAGAAATCACAGCCAGCAAGTGAGCCTTGTGTACTTCCTCTTGCACACTCTATCCAGGTGCTGCCCCTCATCTAAACAAACTGAGGGTTTCCAGTAGTGAGAATGCATCTGAAGTGAACTATCTCCAATCTTGTGCTATATGTGAGAAAAGGCAGCTTTGGACAAATAAGACCTGATTCTCTGGACATTGTGTGGGATTCAGGAGTGAAACTGTCTAGAGATTAGAGATTACAGATGCAGTTACTCAGTATTATTCATCTGTCAAATGTTGAGAAATAGGCTTTTTTGATTTCAGTGACTGATAGCAATGATTTATTCAGGGATGAAAGATTATGAGCATTTATAATGTCTTGAATTCTTCTTTTTGCTGTCTGTATTGTATGTCCTAGCATGTGCACATCAGCAGATACAGGATATCTGAAATTACTGCTTCGCTTTGGTCTCTTTGTCAGCTGCTTATAGCATTGTAATTTTACAAAATTATGTCAGTCAGTTAACGTGAGAGCACCGACTGAACCTGCAGCATCTCTTTGACCTTGTTTTTGGCATCGTCCCTCAGGACCCCTCCCTGATGGCTGGGAACAAGCTATTACAGCAGAGGGAGAAATTTACTACATCAATCACAAGAACAAGACCACATCCTGGCTGGACCCACGACTTGAGCCACGCTACGGTGAGTTTGCCGTGGACTGTAATTATTAGTGTTAAAGTAAAACAGCATGTATGTTGTATTTATTAAATTAAGGAAATTCATTATTAGACACCTGAAAATATAATTTAAAAAAATGTTTTAAGGAAGTGTTGCTTCTCCACTTGTGGTTCAAAGTTCATGTAACTGCACTACAATGCTTTGGACTATCTAGACATACCATTGGTGGTTGAAAGCAGATTTCTTCAAACCCCCACCCTCAAAATTCACACCTAAACTTTTGTCAACCATTTTAGTGGTGGCACAACAGCTGAGTTTGCCATTAATCCCCCAGGCCAAGCTAAAGTTAGACAGTTAGCTTTAAGTGTGTGGTGGTTGGGGTTGGTGAATTAGTGACAGAGCCAGGTACATGTGTTCAGACTACTCTGTGGCCATGGGAATGAACTAATCCTCCCATGTGCCAGAAGGTCTTCCAAAGATGAGGGCTTATGTCACTCTGACTCATTTATGCTTCAGGTGACATGCTTTTCATCACTGAAGTGTTCCCCAGGGAACTTCACCCTGGTTCACAAAGGCAACATGTGTGAATCAGCGTGCAGCCAGCTTAAATTTAGTGTTAGTTTTTTATCAAGCATGGCCACTTAAAGGGCAATGTTTGTGTAAGCAATTGTGTGTCCCTGTTTTGAAGGTAGACAGGAAAGTTCAAAACAGAGTTGTAAGGGGAGTGGGGCAGCTGGGAAGAGATGGAGGCTAATCGGCAAAGCTCTTTGAAGATTTATAAGTCTTGAACACACAAGGCTGCTGGGCCCCTGAAAGCGAGAGAGGGGGAGAAAGAGACAGGCTCTTAACTCATTATGTGCCATAAACATAATTTTGTTCCACATGATGTAACATTTTTTTATAATAGTAATTGTAATTCTTCACATTTATACCTTTTATGTTGCTCATTTGCTGCTGTTTGTACCCTTTTAGGTTTACAAAAATTTATAAATGTTATAAACTTTGAACTACTTTTTATTATTTCAAGTAGTTTTATTATAATTTATTGTTTGTATTTATACTTAAGCTTATTTTGTACTTTTTGTGTGGAAGTAAGCTCCTGTGCTTCAGAAACCTCTATACTGCTGCTATGTAGGTCTTCAATCATAAGCCAACTGCTTTGATAATGGAGGCTAATTTGAGCTTTGAGAAGAAAAGCAGCAGAGTGCCTTTAACTGAGGGTTGTTGCCGGCTGCCTTCCCCCTGTGTGAGGCCCAGTTTAGGCACAGCCTCATTCTGCTGTAGCTCCAGACAGACTTGAATCTTTGCCAGGCCTCTTTATTCTGTGGTCCAACTCTTAATCTGTTCCAGACCTTTTCAGTCAAAGAACTCCAAAGAGGGAGGGTATGGGGGTGGTGGGGAGAGGCAAGGCAAAAGGGGAAGAAAGAAAAACTGAGGAATAGAGAGAAAATGACGATGGGATAAACATGCATCCTCTGTAAGATCCAAAAAAATGGTGAGCATTCGAACAAGCCGTGAGTGCACTGTGACGGAGTTCAAAAGGGGGCTGGCTAATGTGGATGTGTCATTTCCCGTATGTGCTGCTCTGGAAGAGCAGTAAGAAAAATTCCCCATGGGAGTTTAGTTTTTTTTTTTGAATCCTCAGTGTAACACTGTTTGTCAGACATGTATGTCTGCTGTCAGAGTACTAAACCAGAAAAGCTCTAACCTTATTGATAATGTCACTGTCATGAAGTACTCGTAGGGTGGCATTTGTGACACAAAGTATTAGGAAATGTCATGTGGGAAAAAGTCAGCAGCAGCTTCTTGTCTCTCAAACAACAGCCCAGTGTGCTTTGGATAGTTTGTTTGAGCTTTGTCTGGTAAAAAAAAAAAATATTCCTTCCTATTTTATTTGTAAAATGGATGAACTGACCATTTAATAGAATTGAGTGTAAGCATTAGTATAGTTTTGCTTGAATTTCATCTATGAGATTTAATTTTGCAAATAAGTGTCAGATGCAACAGTATTATAACTTGTTATATATTATTATAATTCAAAAAGTTGCCCTACACTCTTGATTTTTTTCTGAGTTATTTTTCTAATGCCACTCAGAGCCAAGTTGGCACAGGCTGGCTTTAGCTTACTGAGTACAAGATGATAAAACTTTGTTTGCATCACATCCAGACTGTTTTCTCCGCTTTACTTATCTTGACGATAGAAATACACCTTCCCAAGGGGCCTTTTTTAAACTTGTTAAATCGAAAGCAGACAAATATTTACTAAGTCTTAAAAGGTGCAGAGGCCTGGTCATATAGAGAGCTCCCTATAGCTGGCATACCCTCAACTTTACCTGCCCCAGGTGATCTTGTGGTGTAATATGCCTGCCAGTGTGATTGACTGATAAGGGCTTGTGTTGCTGACTCGTTGTGTTGCAGGAGTGCGTGAAGAAGACAAAAGGCAGACAGCATTAACTTGTCTCTTATCTGAGTGGCCCACCAGCAATCACTACCTCTATGTGCTGCTTACTCAAACCACCTCTCCAAAAGCACACACACACTCACGCACACACTGTCTTCTTTGCCTGGAGTGGCCTGGCCCTGAAATGAACCTATCCTTGGCAACTATCGCACCCACAGATGTAATTCCCTACTTTGATATCTGAATTGTTTGTGCATAGTTCTAGTAACACTGGTTATTGTTGCTGTTTGGTCTGCAAAAGAGTCCTGGTCTTGGCTGTGCAGCAGGAGCTCGGAGTCCTGAAGAAAAACTCCAGCTGATTTTAACTTGGGTTTTAATCCCATAGTTTTGTTGAAAATATTGTACTTGGCAGAGAACTAACAAGGTTAGCAAAATGTGCACAATTATACTGAAAACTGCTGATTTTTGTAGTCTGTAAAAGGGGACGCAAGTACGTGATCATTCTGCAGGATTTTTTCACCTCCTTCTCCAAATTGGTTGAAGGAGAAGGTGATTGGAGGCTGCCATGTCAGACTTCCTTTTGCTGATATTCACATGTAGTAAAAGCTTATTCTCATGAATAGAAATTGTGGTCAAAATAAAGACCTAGGTTCTTTGACATCAGAACTTCTCCTTTATTGTGTGGTTTTGTGTATCAGTGGATCTCTCCATATGTGTTCTATCACTTTAATGCAACTCTTCTTCAAAGCTCAGGCCTTAACAGATCTACAGCTGCTGACACAGCTCATGCCTAGAGACTCCATCATGAGAACAGTTAATGGTGCCCTGATGGCGGAGTACTCCAGCCACAAAAGGCTTCAGTATCTGCCAAAGATAAGAAGCAGGGAGAAGTAACACACTCTCTCACGGATTCACTTGACGTGTGTGGGAGAGAAGCTGCCTACATGACTCTGTGTGTGTTTGCGTGCATGTGCTTGGGGTGGGACTGTTGGGGAGACATTGCAATCAGAGAGGGGAGGGGACGGTGAAAGGCAGGGCAAGGTGGGGCCTCCAGAGCTTCCCAGGGAGAGCCCTCAGCTATGGTTCATTCAGCTCCTGCAATAGTGTAAACAGACAGTGATTGAATGTTGATGAGAAAGGTGCCGGGGCGGGCAGGACAGAACAGAGAGGGGCAGACCCGCATGAAAATTGTGCCCCCTTAAAGCTTTGTTTTGATTGGTGCTTCAAGCACATAAGCAAACAGCACACCTTGTTGGCTCCCTTATTGTTGGAGCAACACATTTGCGTTTACTACACTGAAAATGTGTGACCTACTTTGCATGCATAGATTGCATTGTGCTTTATACTTATGTTTATTAGACCCACCCCCACTACACTACAGAATAACAAAGATTTCATTGGGGAACAGCTGTGTTTTCAGTACAAACACATTTGTTCTGATATTGTAAACATGTAGTTAGCGTACAAATGCACAATGCAGTTAGTAGTGGTACAGTGTTTGCATTACCTTATGTAGGCCTATATTATATTAATGTGCATATTAATTATGTGACTGAGCACAAAGCATTTATATTGCATGTATTAAATCAGCTTAAGTGGACACATCAAGCCAGGGCAAGGAGGCAGTCAGTCTTGAGGGATAAGCTGTGATTTGTTTAGAAGGAAACAAAACGCACAATGAAAGGATAAGTCACGACTGATGCAATGTACAAAACTAACAAAGCTTGTCTTAGTCAGCGAGTGGGAGGGGATCAGGTCTTACAGGAATAGTGATTGTTTTAGCTACTAGGTGGACAACTTGTGCTGGGACTTCCCTTGTCCTACACAACCTGCTGCACTGGATCCTCTCTTTTGCAACTTAACCATGTAGACAAATGCTTAAGTTGTTGGTCTTGTTATGTAGTATTTAAATGCAACCATGCATTAAAGAGGTGAGGTAGCAGAGAGATTCTGAAGAGAGTTAAGAAGATTTGAGTGTACTTAGTCTGATAAATAGAGATCCTGTATGTATTATTTTTACTGGCAGTTTCTGAGAGATGACATTATTAAATTTGCATGCATTTCAATAAAGTAAAGTCCAAAGGATAAAGGTGTCCCATAAACGAAGCACAATACTTGAAGTTTGGCTGTTGGCTGTTAGGTCTGGACATCCTTCCACTGCGTCTAGAAAATTTTTAAATCACCAGATGATTGTCCTCAGTATTTCCTGTAAAACAAAGCAGTCGCATACCATTTCTGCAAAGTTTATTCTTGCTGTTATTCCATCTGGGGTCTTTGACACCCATGCCCAAAACAAACCTTTATTTTTATTTTGTAGCCCTGAACCAGCAGAGGATTTCCCAGAGTGCTCCAGTGAAACAGGCAGGGCAGCTGCCTCCCAGCACCCACAGTGGAGTCATGGGAAGCAACAACCAGATGAGACTTCAGCAGATGGAGAAGGAAAGACTGAGACTGAAGCAACAGGAGCTGCTTCGGCAGAGACCACAGGTCAGGATTCAGAGTTAAAGCAGTTCAAAAACATTTAAGGACTTTTGGAAGTGCTGTGGCCTCATGGAAGAACAAATACTTTCAGTATGTTTCCATCAGTTTAATTGTAGGACACTGAACCCCAAACTTTTAATTTGCTGAATGAGTGCAGCAGCAAAATGTTTACACTGTAAAACATACAACTTTAAAATATGAGTCATTATTCATAGGGATAGTGGTGGATCTTAAGCCTCTTTGATCAGTCTTTATTGTTACACCACCCTGCAATGAAGCCTTGTGAGTCATCTGTGGTAATTTTATCACTTCCTAACGTTGATGTGTCACAGTGCCAACCCACGCAGGGTGGAGCTCGGTAGTTTACTCAAGGTTGTGTCATAACACCAGATTTGGAGCTTTATGATTATGAATGAGAGTGCTGGTGACTTTGTTTACCGTGCCATGGGTTCACATGGGTTATTTAAAGTTCACTGTAGGATGTGACCCATGTGTGTACATGCATTGGACTATAAAGGGAAAATCATTTGAACTGTCCTTTCTAAGAGAATATGTTCTGCATGCTCATGCAGCCTGGTTACTGTTGACTTTTAAATGTCACAAGGACAAAAAACAGTATCCATAAGGAATTATGACAGCATGGTGAGCACAGAAAGTTTTCTGTCAGATACGTCCAATTATTAACTAGCTATTTAAAAGCCTTAAAAACAGGATTATGGCTTTGTTTACAAATTTGTTCTATTTTTGTTTCATCTGTGAGAATTGCCTGTAGACAAAGGTTTTAGAGTGGCCAGGTTATTTCAGTGTAGCTGCCTGACTTCAGCTAGTGTCTTGTGTAGACAAACATAATTAAAGTGATGGATAAGAATTCATCAGTTATGCAAGGAAACATGAGCAACTGAATTATCTAAACCTCAGACATCCACAGCTACCAGTTCAATGGAGATTGAAATGGAAAACAAACTGTGAAAAGGGGACTGCAGACCAGCCAACATATAAAGAGCGGCTCTGTCAGACTAGCAGCTAGATTAGAATAAACCCGAAACCCCTGTAACTTTGCTTTTTTTGGATTAAGGAGGCTATAATATATTTGCAAATGCAGTAGAGTGTGTCAGGAGTATGTTGTGTAACTCTGCAGGATATAGGCGTGTGTAGGGAGTTCAATTTTGGGGCAAAACTTGACACAAATCGAAATGTATGCACTTGGCAGATGTGTGATGAACAATAGGTGAATGGATTACTTAAAACCCCTGCAAGGTAAGGTAATTAATACTACAGGAAATGAAATTAATTATTGATGTTGCATTGAATCATCAGATCAGTCATTGATTACAATCTCCATTGTGTACACAATGTCTCTTGGACTTTAATTAGTCCTTCACTTGTGTATACAAACATAAATGTGGAAAACAGTAGAAACATTGCAGTACTGATGAGCCATCAGACACGCCTATCATGTAAATCCTGGAGTGGGCTGCTCAGGCACCTGGTTTAGCTCGCTTTCGCTGAACGTGGTTTTGACAATGCCGCCTGGTCCAGTTTGTCACACAACTGCAACTTCTGGTTTAGCTGCAAGTGTTCAAAGCTTCACTGTACCATCTGTGTATGTCAAGAGGTAAATTTACTGTACGTATTTACTGAAGTGTAGGTTGCCTCACTTTTGTTTCAAGGAATGCACAGATGTCAGATATCAGCCACCTATACTGCACTTACTACATGTTACAGTGTCACTGAGCCAAGGCACTCTGTCACTGTTGAAAACGTTATGTTATTACTGACTACTCATAATTAGTACTTGGTATCAGCAAGTAAAGTAAATTTAAGTACTAGATCTGAGAAAAAAAAGTGGAATCAGTGCATTTCTAACAGTTTGTAGAAGTTTAATGAGAGCTGAACATGGTGACTATGGTCAGCTCTTTTCACCTCCCCTTAGAAGGAAGGAGGTGAAAAAGAAAAACATGACTTCATATCCTCAACCTTATCTGATTGCTCATGTGTAGAAAACAATTGTCTACAACTGTGGCCGGCCCCTCATGTAATATGACACCGCACACGGAGAGAAATGGAGACCAACATGTCTGACAGCAGAGCAGCGAGGCTGTAAGACGGGTCATAAAATGCTTCCATGAAGCTGTAGTTGTGTATAATTAGCTTTAGACGTTAGGGGTGGTGTTGACAGTGTCGCTCATGGGTTTTGTGTCTTATTATCCACAGGAGCTGGCTCTAAGGAACCAGCTGCCCACCGGTATGGATCAAGATGGCAGCACAAACCCTGTGTCCTCCCCTATGGCCCAAGATGCCCGGACCATGACGGCCAACAGCTCCGATCCATTCCTCAACAGGTTCGGTTCATAGAGAAGCCAGGAGTGTTCAGTGTGGAGCAAAATGAGGAGATAATCTGCCAGCACAGTACAATCTGACTGACACCAGCTGACTTTTGGTTCAGCTCACAAGATTTTATCCTGTTTTAGGGGATCTGTGTGCATGACTTTTTGAGCTCTGGTAGTAAAAACAGAAGGCCACACTCTGGGCCTCAACCCTCTTCACATGTTAATGACTCATTCAGAGCAGGAGATCTGTGCTGGGGTTCTTTTAACAATGATGACCTCTGGTGTACAACTGCTGAAGTAAAGGCTATCAGAGCTTAAATGGTGGAGCCAGTTATGAAATAATACAAAACCACATTTTTATTTAAAGTGGACACAGTTTCCACAATTTGGGTAGTAAAGCCAAAAAAATAAATCTTCTGGCCTGAAGCTATACAGATCTGAATAACGAAGGTACAGGAAGCTTTTTATTGTGTGAATGCTGCCCCGCGGTATGCTGGGAAATAATTCCTAGTAGTTCAAGCTCTAGTTCTTCTGTGAGCAGACAAAGTGAGGAAAAGAGCTGAATAGCAAGCAGGCCATGAGAACATGTGGTCCAGTCAGTAGACAGGCCAACCTAATCTCCCCTCCTCCCCCCGTTGCCTGCACTCCTCTGCTCTCACAATGGCCTCATTCATCGTGCCTCTGCCATACTCTGCCTACATATTTTTCTGCTAATTAGTATAGGCTTGTCAAATGTCCGCTCTCTCTTTTTGTCTCATTTGCCCCTTTCATTGCTGCTCTTTTCCCTATGTGCTGCAATATAGGATAAAAAAAAAAGTGAAGCTCAATTTCAATGGTGTCACTGTAGATTAGTCACCACGTAGCCATTCGATGGGGTTGAGCCATTTAAATGTGCATGTATGTAAAGGGAATTAAGGCCACTGATTTCAACAGTTAACTTTCAAAGTAGAGTTAAGTAAAGGCCATTAAACTCAGTTTGATTAAAGTTTATTGGTAACAGTGCAGCGCTTCTAACCCACATTTCGTCATTTCTGTATTTCCAGCGGGACCTACCACTCCAGGGATGAGAGCACAGACAGCGGCTTGAGTATGAGCAGCTACAGTGTCCCTCGCACTCCAGATGACTTCCTCAACAGTGTGGATGAGATGGACACAGGTGAGCCACAGAGGCTAATATTTTGATCCAAACAGAATAAAAGTGCTCCGTGTGAACACCTCAATCAAAATAAACAGGCTCGAACCATCTCCTGTGGAGGGGTGCTTAAACATTTTCATTAACCAGTCAGATAAAAGTTTTTCCATATGAACAATTTAGCCTGATTTCTTTCTTGCTGTGCGCTTCCTGCAGATGCTCTCCATCTTAAAGTAAATACACAGACTTCCACTTGCCGTCTTTACAAAAATGGCAGCCTTTAAATGGAACAGCTGCATTTTTAATAAAAAAAAAAGACTGTTGTCCTGAAAACACAATGTACCCCTATTAAGGAAACATATCACAAACAGGCCAAAGAGATAAGAGATGAGGAGATGGACGTATGACATTTGTATCAGTTTTGCACGTCATGCAGTTATTTTTGATTATGATTAAACGCATCGATGCACGTGTACATCAAAACATATTAAATCATATTTCATGCAAACATCTGACCTGGATTCTTGACTCTGATTCATTTCTATATGAAGAGAATGGACCGCACTTCTTCTTTTGTTAGTTTGGGTTTAATGATTTGCTTATTATTATTGTACATATCTCTGAATGCCTCTTTGTTAACAAGTCATTATTGAAATGATTTAAAGTGAGCTATTCTATTGCATAATTAACATAAGATATGCCAGTTAATTTTGGTTAAATTACATCTAATCAGACTGTCCTCTGACTGGCTGAAGTTAAAGTTAAAAGTAACTTGTGTTGAACTGCTGTAGCCCTGAGAAACTTTTCCGCACCTCTTCTGGAGCATGCAAAGTCAAATAGTATGAACATTTATTTTTTCTGCTCATCAGGGGACCCACTTGCACCCTCCATGGCAACACAGCCGAGTCGTTTCCCTGACTACCTGGACGCCATCCCGGGAACAGACGTAGATCTGGGCACCCTGGAGGGGGAGAGCATGGCGGTGGAAGGCGAGGAGCTGATGCCCAGCCTGCAGGAGGCGCTGAGCTCTGACATCCTCAACGACATGGAGTCTGTGCTGGCAGCTACCAAGCTTGACAAGGAGAGTTTCCTCACATGGTTATAGAAGAGCTGAGCAGGCCACTCCTTCCTCACTCCTCTCCCTACACTCTGAACTTCTGCCTGCTCTAATCTGTGAAGGAATCATAGATGTTTTTACCAGACATTTCAGAGAGCCTCTCGGGACTTCTTTGTCTGTGTCAGCATGTAAGGCCAACCTCTTTTTTTCTGGCAGTATTGTTCTGTTCTCTTCACTGGTTGTGTTATCTCTTTATTTTGTCTGTGTCTTCAAGGCTGGCCTATGAACAGACAATTATGCAAGGGTCCCCAAATCTTTCACAGGTCCGTCAGTGAATCTAGGGCATATTTACTCACTGGGCAGGTGCTTATACGCTTCTGCCACGATCAGTTATCCCCCTGGAGTCTCTGGAGCCTCTTTCTTGCAAAATAGCATGAAGCATCACTACTTAACTGTGTTTGGGACTTTTGCATCTAGCTAGTAGCTTTATATTTGGCCTCATGTTTTTATTCTTTTTGTTGTTGTTGTTGTTTTTTTTTAACAAGCCTGAGAAACCAAAAATGATGTATTTGGAGCATAAAGAACAATACTGATTTGGAGTAAAGGTAACGTGAGGCCCATGTTGCTGGGGGGGTGGGGTGGGGTGGGGTTCGAACCTGGGGACCGGCTACACCGCTGCTTGGCTGTGCCAGCAAGTCTAAGTTAAACCTTTGATAGATCAAGTGCCTTCAGTTGTATTTTTTTTTTTTTTTTTTTGAGGATGGGGCG
>VUQS01003692.1:0-10363 GCA_015108495.1 Heterochromis multidens
TTCAAAAGGTGTTGCATTTGTACTATAATATGCCCCTGTCAAACAAGGATTCACATTAAAATTATATATATTAAAAAAAAACACACACACACTAATAAAAAAACTAAGCAACACAGATATATGCGTCAGAGTGATCATCTTCATAAAGACGATCTGTGGTCCTCACTCGGCAGTAGCAGTGTTGGAGCCCTGTCCTGGATCTGGGGGAGATGGGCTGAGGCGTAGAGGACAAGACCCAACAGCAACCGATATCCACGGCCGCTCAGCGCAGCAGTTACAGGAGAGAAGACTCGGGTAAGCCGACACGGGCCGTTAAACTAAATTCATTAAGCTACTAACTTTGTTGTTTCGTACACTTGAAGTTGTCTGTTTAATATTTAACGAAGCGGGCTAGCAGGAGTCGCCAGTGTTAGCTGGGGGTTAGGTTAACGCGTGTGACAAAACTTCTTTCTCCCGCTTAGTTATAAACGGTCGCGCAGTACAGAAAGGGCAGTTTTAGGTGGTGAAATATTGTAATACTTGGTGTTTTGTGAATCCTTTTACAAGTTTGCGGCATGCTAACTGCAAGCTAACATGAGCTATGTCGCTCCCAGTGAAGTTGAGGCCAGGGGAGCCACAGCTGCTGATGCTGCTAACACAGCCGTTTTCAGCGTGTTGTGGTAAGCTGAAATACCCAACGTTAGCTAACAGTTTGTGGTTGTGATGTTATATTTATGCTCGGATTATGGACTCTTGTTCCTTAGGTCCTTTGGTTTAGACTGTCAGGACTCAGCTAGCAGACTAAACCCACTGAGCATCTTCTTTTTGCCTTGGTTTGGAAATAGAAAAACCCACACCAGGGTATTGCTTTGGTGTACAGAACCCTGGCTGACCAAGTAACTGTGAAGGCCATAACCGGGCAAACCTGCTGGCTTGTGGGCTCCATTCAGAGTAAAGCTTTCTGATCAGAAATGATTTATTTTAGTTGAACTGGAATGGCCTGACCCACCTTTGACCCACAGTGAGTTAGTGGAGTCCCCTGCCCCTTTCTGTAGATTGCCTTTAATCCCTTGCCATTGTTTTCTCTCATCTTATTTCTTTCATTTGTTGCTTTCTAAATCCACATGCATGACTGCTGCAGTCTCCTTGACATCAGCAGTACAAACAGCATAAACTTTCTGGTCTGCAGTTGCTATTTCCAGCTGCTGCGTTACTTTAGATGGTACAGCAGCGGTTTAGGACCATGAAAACAAAATACTGACTGTCCAGTCCTAACTGTTGACTTATGACTTGCGGATCTTGTGACAGTGTTTGTGCTAGTGAAGCCTTCCAGCAAATGTAAAGAGTCAGTCTACCTGGGAAATGTTTGACCTAGAAAGAAGTCGGCTATTATCACGCAGTCTTATCTTAAGAGGTTGACCTTTAAACCTCGCTGTATTCTGGTTGGCACTTTCTACAATTTATTTGAGTGTCTCTCTGTATCTTTCCTTTGTTCACTTTACAGTCACAATCATTACACTGAAAACCTTCCTCTGTGAGCCAAGACAGAATTGGTGTATTTGTAAGTATTCTGGGAGTGATCTGTTTTTGAATCCTTGCTAGAGAAACACAAATATGCTACTCAAATAGAGGCTGGGTTACTGATCACTGCCTGCCATGTGTACAGGGCTTTCCTCGGCACAATTACCTGTGTCCTGTAAGGAAAACGTTTAAAGATTTACTTGCGAGCTGAATCCTTGTGAGCATGTACAGATTATTATGACCACTGGCCCTGGACACAAAACTACCTACTCATGCAGAGACTACACACTGCATTTGCCCTTCTTAAGCACAAAGAGTTTGATTGCACTATAACACAAGGTATCTTACAGCCACATAGCGTGAATTAATTGACATGTTAAATTATTGATATGCTCTTATGTTCTATATGTGCCATATATAATCTTCTGTGGGGTTGTGTCAGGAAGAGCATCTGGCATATAACTCTGGCAGATCAAACATGCAGAGGTACCTCCTGTGGTGACCTCTTGTGACGACAAGGGAGCAGCTGAAAGCAGAAAAAAGTGCAATATATTTGACCAAATTTAATCCAGATCTTCATCCTTGCATCAATGACCTTCACTAAATCGCCAAAGATTGCCTCACCGTCTCTCTCAAACAAAGTAAAACTAACTAGTCAGGCAGCCCCCGAATATTCTATTTCAAGATAAACTCACCCCTGAGTCCTTATGACCCATTGGCCCATTGCTTCCAGCTTGAAAAATTCCACTGCACTTCCCCTTCAGACCTGTTCACCACAGAGTCCGGCCACGTCGCTGCCACATTCTGGTTCCTCTCACATTTCCATCGAGTTCTCTCATTGTCCAGAATTTCTCCTGATCTCTTCTCCAGCCATTCCTTCCATATTGGTGTAGCTACGTCTGCTTCACGCAAAGGGATCCCTGACCACTTGATCAAGGTCATGGGCCACTGGTCATTACAAGCCTAACAGTTATACATTTGCAACAGTCTTCAATATCTTCGTAACACTCAGTCATCACTGCTTCTGGGAGATGCCGTCTTTGGGGAGCTGCCACCAGTCCTCACTGAGGCCTTCCCCAGACTGCACTCTCAGGCCTGGATCTATCTTTTCTCATTTTTTTTTCAGGAAACATTGTCGATCTAATTAAGGATTTGTTCCCTGCTAGTGAAATAATACACATTTCAAGAAAAATGTCTTACCTAAAGCAACAAATTTCTTCTGGGGGCCCAGATAGTTCAGATTCAGTTGCATAAAGCTGTTCTCCTTGTCATGTGCTCATCAGAAGGGTTAAATAGTCTTAACTGTATGTTAGGAGAATGCTGATTGTAATTGACAATCATGCACCTTTTTCCTCTGCAGGAGAGGTGTAGTCAACTTCAGTCTGAGCCCTGTGCTATCTTTGCTTCTCCACTACTATTACATGTCTACAGCTCTCATGTGATCTTGGGCTAGCAGCATTAGAATCCAGTCTGTCATCATTGTCTGTGTTTTCTCCATGTTGACCCACGAGATTGACAGCTGACATTTGACCTATAGATGTGTTTAATCAGCTAATTTACAAAACAATCTTAACAATTTATTTTTATTTTTTTTTTGTAGTCATACTTACTGCTGGGTACCAGAATACCGTTTTTATTTTAATCCATGATATGAATACTTCAAATCAGTTGAACTGATAAAATTTCCACTGTGGCTTCATTGTATTATGTTATGGCCATCTGTAACACTGAAGAGTATGGAAAGGGAGCATGTATTAACGGCTCATCCTCTCACTCCTAGTTCTAATCATATGACTTGTGTACATTATTATAAAACAACAAAAATTACTCAAAACTAATTCTGTATCATGGCACATACCAATTTGTCAAACATGAACAGTTTCTAACACCAATAACTGCAAATTTACAAAATGACACCACTGAATGGCATTCTATGAAAGGCTAGTTAGTCAAAAGGGCTTCTATTGCTACTTTCAACAACAGCAAAGACAAATGGAGGAGGAAGAAAAGAGAGCAGAGATGCTTCAGAATAACTTGTAACCACGTCGAACAGGTTTTCTCAAGATAATAATTTGTGCCACAGAGTTTAAAAGAATAAGTCCAAATGGAGTTTGTTTCAAAGCTGCACTTCACGGCTCTGCTGTGTAAACATTAACGTTAATGAGCCACGTGTTGACTTTAAAAACAGTGGCAGCAAAAAGTGGTATTGCTTCTAACCTAAAAGAATAACAGGCAGACTGTTAAGTACTTACTTTATAGCCTTTTGCCACATATTTGACTTTTGCTAACAGAGCCTAAAGGTAGATTATTCACTGTTTTATTTCTTTATGACTATAAAGTGTTTTAAGTTTTAGATACTCCTGATAGAAAAAATTGCCCAGTGTAAACATGCTGTATATTAAGGCTCGTTTATGCAGAAAAAATAATTGTAATAATAATGACAAAGATTTTTTTAAGAACTATAAACTGGGAACAGTTGACCTTGAAGCCTGCTTCTCTGTTCTGAGCAAAGCTGTACAAATCTTTTTATTGGTGGAGGTGCAGTATTGTGAACTACCTTAAAGGCAAAGTTATTAATTATCAAAATTAAATATTTACTGTTTTACTAAGGATATGATCTCATTGGTTTTGAGTTTGTCTCACTTGAGACCAACAAGAGATGCATTAGTAGATAACAGGAAGCATAATTGCATTCAGGTACTTCCTGGATTCTTTGTTACTGAGTTTTAATATGTCTTGGTATTACTCATCTTCTTCATGTGATCTGAGGTGACACCTAGATATACAACTTCCTCTACACTTATTTTACCAACAGTATTGCCTTTTATTTACACTTCCTAGTGAAATAGGAAGTGTAAATAAAAGGCAGATTTCTCAATATTGAGTGTGAGGCATTATTTAAGCCAATGTGAAACTTGTGCATTATATGTAACAGCTTGACAGCTACATGCTCTGCTTCTTTCCCATGGATGACTTGATCATCTGCATACCTCAGGACTTCTTTGTGGTGTGGCTGTGGCTTAGGAGGTAGAGCAGGTTATCTACCAATCGGAATGTTGGTGGTTGGCTGCTCCAGTCTGCATGCCAAAGTATCCTTGGACAAGATACAGAACGCTGAGTTGCTCCTGATGCGTTCATCGGAGTGTGAATGTTAGATAGAAAGCACTTGGATGTAGAAAAAAATGCTTGTATGAATGTGTGTGTGAATGGGTGCATGAGACATGTTGTATAAAGCACTTTGAGTACTCAAGTAGAGTAGAAAAGCGCTATATAAGAACCAGTCCATTTACCATTTACATCATCACACACAGATGGAACATCCTTGATGCACAAGCTGAATAACAGTGGCCCCATTATTGATCCTTGGAGCACCCCCATGTTACAAGCTCTTGATAATAACAGCATGTGATTGACCCAACACACCGAGTGGGACACAGTCTATCCTTTTTCCTTGTTCAATGCAGTTATGATTGTGTTGTAATTTAAAAATAATTATCTGTATCAAAGGCTTTATGCAGAGAAGCACTCATCCCACTACCTCTCCTTTGTCTAAATTTGCCCTACAAACTTTGGTTTGGTTTGGTTAGCATTCAAATAGGGTGTACTAGGTTATGTTTTTTCAGGTTTTCTACCAACTGGTCATTGGCAACCTTTTCAGCAACTTTGCAAACAGTAGCAAGTGCATAAATCGGTCTAATTGCTTACTTCCTGTCTGCCAAAGCAATTTTTAGAACAGAAGGAAATACTATCTTTCACAGAGTTATTTATAATGTTAAAACATCAACAGTAATTTATAGTCTTAAGGTTTTGTTAGGGGTGAAATAATTTTATTCACCTTGGACTCATCTGATTGATTGAAAGTTGATGCTGTGATAGTGTTTGAAAGCACAGGAAAATTGGATTCTCTCAAACGCTTACCAAATTCTTCCACAGACTAAACAAACTAATGTTGTGATTTTAGGCTGAATACTATGTCTGCGTTTTCTTTGTATATTTAAGTATACAAGGAACCGCAAACCTGAGATCGAGGCTGTAGCTTCACTGTGCCCACATTACCAGCATTAACCGTACAGATGTAGATCCACTTTGACTGATGTGATCTTTTACTTTCTTGTTATTGTATTTTGGCTTCTTTTTTCTACATGCTTCGCTGTGTTTGGATTCCCCAGATAGTTGAGAGGAAATGCTAGTAAAGTTTTTCTTTGAGTCTCACACGGTTGATAAATTATCCTGCACTTTACTCCATGTTTGTTTATTTTTTATACCTATAATGTTTCTGCTGATGATTACATGTTTTAATATGACACTTGCCAGGGTTTCATCAGTCAGTGTTTTCTTACATCGCACTCAAATCTTTCTCTTGTGGTGGAGAGTACCTATGTTCAAGTAGGAGCTAAAGGAAGATGCCAAAAATGGGGTTAAAAAAACAATATTACTAGTGGAGGAAACCCCCTGTACAAAAGGAGCTAGGAACTAAGAAGTATGAAAAGTATCCTCTCCTTTTTCTCTGCTGTTTGAAGGTGAACAGAAAAACTACCTGATGCTATGATGGTGTAAAAGCTAAACAAAACATTAAATCTGATGACTGGCTGCTAAACAGTGAACTGAAACTTATTATAATAGTCTGGGGGAGCAATCCATTTTATTTATGTTTTGTTATTGTATGAATTTTTAAAAAAAGCATTAATTATGCCTTATGTCCCACATAGTACATATCTTGGCTAACAAAGCTGTGGTCCGTATTGAATTCTTTTCTTTATTTTATGTGTTTTTGTAAAAAATTTAATGCTGGTACAGTGTTGGTCTAGTTGGCATAAATATTTTAAGACTGTTGATATTATGTCCCTTTTACCTTATGATTTTTAGGTCCATACCTGTTATCTTTTATTAGGATTTTATTTAATCTTTTCTCAAATGCTTTTCTGGATCACTAAAATGGATGAGCATGCCTTCAGCTGAACTTTTGCAAAGTACTTCATTTTCAGTGTCACCAGATTCCACAGAAACGTCTCTCACATGACAGTCTGTATGTATGCAGCGCTGAGATGGTCGCCTCTGTCATTGCTCCTCCTTTCTCTGGCCTGTATGTCAAGTAGGATGACTCAGAAGCTGACTTTTATGGGTAGATGCAGATTTTATGGGTAGATCCAGAAACTAACTGAGACACTCACAGCCTAGACTCCATGCACAACAAGCAGGCCTTTTGTCCCTTCTCTGCCCTCATCCACCCACACAGTGCTCATGACGTTCTGGAGAAAGAGCGTCTTTATCTCGGCCTTCCACAGACTCATCTCACATATTGTAGGATTGGTCCAGAAAGACAGCAGCTTAAACAGGCTAATGTGACAATATGCCTACAGTAACACTGTGCCCACCCACGAAAGCACTGACACTGAGATGCACGCATTCACGCGTGTAGGTCTAAATATTTACTTTTTAATTCATTAAAGGAGAGCGGCAGTGATGTGGCGGAGCTCAGCAGGTTAAATATTGCACATTCTCTCCTGCACAGCTCCTTTGCTTGTTTTTTTGTTTTTGTTTTTTTTTCTCTTCCCTCCTCTTTGTGTCGAACATGACTGAGCTCACTGGTATTTTTTTGGCAATACTCAAGTGGTGCTTAGCTGTGGAGGCAGGGAGGCGGGTTGAGGGGAGGGGATAGAAGGGGCTGGCCAGAGGCTTGCCAAATCGGATGAGAGAGAATTTGGGAGGAGATGGCTCAGAAAGTGAGAAAAGAGAGACTCTAAGGGAAGGGGGATAAGGGGGGGAGCAAGCTGGGGTGGGTGGAAGTGGGTAGAAGAGAGAGTGACAGTGTAGAGAATGTTTTACAGGGAAAAAAGAGGAAGCGAGAGTGGATGAGGCTGATATAAAAGGATAAAGGCGGGGTTGTGGTTTGTGTCACATGATCCCTTCACTGGCTGTAGCCTAGTGAGATCCAGGTGGCAGAGAGACCATAGATGTAGTAGATGCAGACAGCAAAAGAAAGAGGGAGCAAGACTTTGCACAAAGACAACTTAAAATTCCTCATTTCCACCCACCCTCCTCACTCATCTTTCCTCTCTTTTCTATGTGTCCTTAAGGAATTCCTCCCAGTTCCGCTTTTCCCTGCGCTTCTCCCGCTCCTCTCTCTCCGCTCCCGGCCTAAGCGGGCCAGGGAATGTCCCGGTGGCGAGATGCCTTACGTGGACCGACAGAACCGCATCTGTGGCTTTCTGGACATTGAGGAGAATGAGAACAGTGGCAAGTTCCTGCGCCGTTACTTCATACTGGACACACAGCAGGGAAGCTTGGTGTGGTTCATGGACAACCCACAGGTAAATACACAGAGCTGTGTTAGCTTAGCTCTTAGCTTTGCTGGAGGGCAACAGGCAAATTGGGCAACTACGTGCAGCTAATGTTAGTTATCATATAGGTGATTAGCTTTCATTCAGCTGTGTCTTGACTGTGGACATTATGATTGCAAAATTCCATGCTAAATGATCCATAGTCAGTCATCCCATAGTCAGCCTTACAAGGGTGAGAGATCTTGTTTTATGTAATTCTAGTTAACAGACTTGGGAAGCACATATTACAGGCACAGGAGTATTTCAGGGCTAATGGTGTGTCTGTGTTGTAACTATTGGGAGACACTGCTGTAAATCATTTCAGAAAGGGCTGTCTGTGGACTGCAAGACAGGGGAGTAACTTGTAGCTGGAGGTGTGTCTGGTGCTTTTCTTACCCACAGCAGAAGCTGTGTGACTCACACATGCCCAGCTTGAAGCCTAACTGATGTTAACCATCACGCATGTGCAGCATCAGTATCAGCATGTCTTGAGGTCGGCATGTCTTGCAGTTTTGCAGCAGTCTTGCAGGCTGCAGTTATTCAGTCATTTAGAAAGGGGGTAGAATGAATTCATTAAAAAACAAAAAACAAAACGTGGATTAGGTTTTTGTCATCGTGTCTTTAAGGAGTCTATGAAGACTACAGTGATATTTGCACTGACCATAGTGGTTGGCCATCAGTGTCTGCTCTGTGCCCCATAGTGTCACCTTTTTATATAGTGTAATATGTCCTCTGTTGGCACATAATCTGATTTAGAGATGCTGTATTTGTTAAGTGCCCTGTTACATGAAGTAGTCATAAATGATGTAGAGCAGGAAAAAAATTGTAAATAATTGAGTAAGTCTTTCTTTTTATAGATTGAAAAAAGTTAAATTTTAATGACGTTAAATCTGGATCTCCTAGTTTCAGAAACACAGCAAGGCACTGACATTAACTGGATGGAGTGCAGCCAAAGTATACTGTACTTACTCTATAATATTGACTTGCTTTGCAGAACTTCACCCCCATACCAGATCACATTTTGTCTTCTACAGCTAAGGGCCCTGCCTTACTGACACTTGTATTGTGTAATTGCATCATTAGTTTTAGCTTCCTTTTTATTACAAATATTTTTTTCTACATGTTCTCCCACAGAACTTGCCTATTGGTACAGACTGTGTTGGTTCCCTCAAGCTCACATACATCTCTAAGGTAAGCTGGATCACTGCTGAAGCTACAAGATTATATACAACTGGAACACTTTACAGTTTTTAGTTGAGCTTGGAAGCTAACATCTGTGGGATTTGTTCTCCTTTAGGTCAGCGATGCCACTAAGCTGAGGCCTAAAGCAGAATTCTGCTTTGGTAAGAAAACACTCATCACAATCTGTTCCTCCAATCAGCATAATAAATATAGTTTCTGACAGAAGACTTCACTCATCTTTTTAACATCTTGCATTTCAAATATTATTTTGAACACATTTTGCAATGATGTAACTAATGAGTCTTGGACAATATGATTCACAGTATTATTCATACTAAACAGGAAAACAGCTTGCATCTTTATAAAAATACAACTTGACAAATGTCTGCATTGCTTTGAAAACATGAGCAGTGATGGTGCATTTAATCACATGTTGACTAAGCAGAATACCCTTAATATAACCTAAGGGAGAACTGTTTGCTGTCCTTGTCTGCTCTCTTAACATGGTCAAGCACCACTTTCCTCATATTTTCTTCACCACTGACCAAGCAGCCAAGCACACAACATTGTGTGTTTAGTCAACATACAAAAATGCAGGAAGCTCCAGCAGTTAATGATCTGGTTTTTTTTTGACCATGTTTAATTATTTTCTGGGTAAAATTTCTTCTCAATCCTATTTAAAAGAGTCTTTCATGTATTGCTGAGGTTTTAATCTCATCCGTCTCACCTACTAATTAAATTAATTAAGATATCCTGGGGAGTTTTCTTTGCATAATGCCTGCTGACTACAAAAAGTTTTAGCAAATGTAAAGTTTTAAATTGCTGTTGTCTTCTTCTGGTGCATTTTTGAAAAGCATTACTGTCAACTAATGCTGATGCACATTCATTCTGCAGTCTTCAGAAATGAGTCGCATCACTCTGTGCTAATGGTATGCCTGTGGGTCTCTGTGATTAGAAAACCAGAATTGATACAAGAACTCAGTGCAACTACTCGAGAACCATAAATGGTCAAGTACTAATTAGTGTCTTTAAAGGGAATCTATTGTGCTCTTTTCCAACTCCATAGTTTTATTTTTGGACTCCACTAGAGTAGCTTTAGTGGCTCCATAGTGTAGTGGGTAACACGTTTGTCTAACATGCAACAGATCCCCAGTTCGTGGCCGGAGGAGACAGAAATCCCTGGGACGGTTGCGTTAGAAAGGGCATCCAGCATAAAAATCTGTGCCAAATCAAATACGTGGATCCATTCGCTATGGCGATCCCTTGTGAATAAGAAAACAGCCAAAAGAAGAAAACTAGAGTAGCTTTGCATGATTCACAGTACAGTACTTCATTTGTCTTATTCTGGGCCTCAGTACAGC
>VUQS01003696.1:1649-13018 GCA_015108495.1 Heterochromis multidens
TTATAAAATTTTTTTTTTAATTTTTTTTTTTTTTTTTTTACCCAGTGTATATATTTTTCATATAAAGTTATATCTATTGTCATTGCTAAACACTTAAAATATACATATTTCACTGAACATGTTATTTTCCATAGATTCATTGGGACCAAGTTCCACAAAACACTACGACAGATGGGAGCTGGAGAGAAAAACTATTTTAGCACAACGTTTTAATGTCCAAAACATACAAGAGAACAAATCAGGCTGAAGAAGTGTGCATAGCTTCAGGAAACAACCCTAATCTGTCCAAGTAAGAGTGTTTTGAAAAGAGGAGAATAACAGTCAGTGCATTGAAATACACTCCAGACATGATATTGTGCTTCGCTGGCCTACATTACATTGCAGTTAAAGGGAAAAAATGGAAACCCAAAAATAGAAAGATCATATCAGCACAACCTACAAGATACATGAAAGAGCCACATTTTTCCTTGGTGTGTGTCACTCACAGTGGGAATTAAAGTGCAGAGTCCACATGTGACTGGTACTGGACTTGCTTGGACTTAGCAGATTTAAGAATATCACCAAGCCACTACTTAGATATTGAGGGTGCTATAGAGGAATTATCACTTACACTTTGGTATATTATAAACAATAGAATTTCAGCATTTGGCTAACACTAAAACTCTAAATTTTTCCACATAACTTTGTTCAAGGCAAAGGTGAGTATGTTCAAGTGCATTGTCCACAGAGGCATGTTCTGTCAGCATTTTATATTTTTATACATCAACAAACCTCATGAGAAGACATGGGGTGTGTAACATTGCTGGCTTCACCAACCAAATGACATGCAGGGATGACTGCTGTCATATAGATACTACCAGTGTGATTTTCTCACTTAAAAAGTTTTGTTGTTTTGTAGGTTGCCATCTTGACTGGCATCTTCTGCTAGTTAGTGCAGATATAAATCTCCATGCTTGACTTATTTGGATGAAAATACATAGTGACATATGAGATTATTTGCTGCTGAATTTGACTGAATGAATATGGATTTTTTTTTTTTTTGCAAAAGCAGCATTTTTAAATGAATGGCCAGAATTATGTTAGTCTGGCAAGCTGGCTAGATACATTTGCAGGATGATTTTATATATCTCTCTCTATATATAAATATACATATACACATACATATATATATATATACATATATATGTGCCAAGTCTTCAAATCGTACACTGGCTTCCTGTGAAGTGCTCACATGTAAGTGCTTGCATGGGCTATGCTGGTCACTTTTAGTAATTCCAAATTCCCGATTGGCTAGAACAGCCGACTGGACATTTTCAGTTGCAGCTCCAAAACTCTGAAATCCTCTCCCTCTTCAGATTAGATCATTTAACCAACTTAATACTTTATCTTTAGGCACTTTGTTTATACCAGCCAGGTCACAAAAATACATAATTTATTCCCATGTTTTTAGCTGAATATACCAAAAAAAAAAAAAAAAATGTATTTTTGCACCAACGAAAGAACTATTAGCTGAAAACTTGGCATCTCTCAGCATGGTTTGCAGTGTGCTCTTAAAACAATTGAGGATACTGGACAAGTGAAAGACAAAAGAAGTCGTCACAGGCCTAAAAACTATCTACAGCAGACGAACAGTATCTGAAAGTCATGTCCTTAAGAAATGGGAAAAAATCCATCAAAGACCTGACACAGGACTGAGTGATGCATTTAGCCCTTCAGTTGAACCATTTACCATTTGCCAAAGTCTCATCAAAAAATTGTCTTAATGGAAGGGTGGCTGTCAAGAGGCCATTCATAAGAAAGGAAAACAGGGAGAAAAGGCTGAGGTATGAGAAATTATATAAGAACTGGACTGAAAAATCAGCGGTAACAGGTGCTATGAAATGATGAACACAAATTTAAAATTTTTGGTTCATTGGAGGTGGCCAGGGGAGAGGTACAACAGTGAGTGTCTACAGCCATCTGTAAAACATGGTGGAGGTTCTGTCATGATTTGGGGCTGCATTTCAGTCAGTGGTTTTGGAGATCTTGTCAAAACTGATGGAATTATGAACACAGAAAAATACAGTCAGATTTTGATCCACCGTGGAAAGCATCCAATTGGCAGCAGCCTCATTTTCAGCATGACAATAATCTCAAACACACTGCCAATGCAGTAAAAGCATACCTGGATAGAAAAAACACAATGGAACACTATCTGTTATGAATTGGCCTCCCCAGAGCCCAGACCTCAACATTACTGAAGCAGTGTGGGATCACACTTTACAGAGAACAGAACAAAAGGCAGCCAACATCCAAAGAAGAATGTCCTTTAAGAAGCCTGTAGAACTATTCCTGAAGACAACTTAAAGAAATTAGAATAAGGTTTGCTGAGAGAGTTCTGGCTAAATTGAAGAATTAAAGGTGGTCATACCAGATATTGACTTTCAAGCTCATTAAAACTGTACAAATTTAGTTTTGTCTTATATACTGTATTTCCACATATATTTCCACATTTCAATAAATCAATAAATATAATAAATTATTTTATTGTTCTTAAATTATTTGTATTGTTTTAACTATTTAACAGCCTTACTTGCTGTGCAGCACTTTGGTCAACATCTGTTGTGTTTAAATGTGCCATATAAATAAACTGACTTGACTCAGCTTAAGTGAGCATTTATAGGAGTAAGACGGTGTATGCCCACCTTATCACCACACTACACACACACACACAGAAGACAAAACTCAAGGTTTTAGGAGTACTTACACAATTCAATTCACATTTATTTACAGTATTCTAGAGAAAACTCTAATAATCAAACAAACCCCTATGAGCAAGCACTTTGTGATGGTGGGAAGGAAAAACCCCCTTAACAGAAAGAAACCTCCGGCAGAACCAGGCTCATGGAGAGGCAGCCATCTGCAATGACTGGCTGGGGGGTGAGGGGAAAGAGAAGAGTAGAGAAAAGGGAAAAAAAGAGAGCATAGGGAGACAGGACAAAAGACAGACAAAGGGAGAGAGAAGACAAAAATATAATGACAAGCTGCAGTGGTATTTAAACACATGGGGAGAGAGGTGAGCGGAGAAAAAGTGCTCAATGAATCATACGAAGTCCTGCAGCAGTCTGAGCCTATAGCAGCATTTGTTAATAACAAAAATCATAATATCAGCACATTCATCGCTTAAAATCAAGATCAGTGGATAGACACTGGAGTTGACAGTGAGTCTGACACACATTACAATATGATCATTTAATTTGACATGACACTATAATTAGATATGCCAAAGGACACAGATAAGTATGATAAAATAAAGTGCATAACAATCTGTCCTGATCGGTTTGTCGTGAATGAGACATGAGTGGAACTTATCTCTGTCATGGTGTAGAGTCTGATAACCATTATCACTGCATGTCTATCTGTACACTGACAAAGATACACTGACCCTAATAGTAGTTGGCAAGCCATACAGATGATTTGACTGCTGACAGAGTATCCTGGCAGACATCCTCTCAGCCCATGAATGAGAATGGTGGCCTACTACAACATTTGAACACAAACAGCAAGCCTAATTCTCAAATATGATGAATTTCATCAGCTAGTTGGGCTTATAACTTTACTTTCAAAATAAAGATTCTCTTCTTAGAAAATAATAAAGAAAAAAGATAGATTACTTTCTATTTAAGGAGGTCATGAAATAAATGATAGGGGCAGCAAAGCCAGCTGTGCAGCCATAAAGTCAAAACACAACCATAAAGTTGGTATCATTTCTACCATTAACATTTACTACTCACTATTTACTCGTCTACTGCACGAATCAATTTGCTTCAACAAGGTGAGCCTCTGGCAGACTGGACAGCACACTGGAATATTGCCAAGCACCATATCAACAGAGTGTTACAGCCAAAGAGGAAAGATTTTATTGTGACAGGAGAAAGCTGTCATGATAAGCATCAGGAATCATGGAAAATACCAAACACTGAAAGTACAGGCTGTGAATAAGTAGGAAACCTTTTCCATTACCAATGATCAATGTGCATAAATAGTCCAATCCTAGGATTTAAGATTTAGCTGGAAACCTTTAACCAGTTTCACAGTTCTGTTTATGATGGATGGCATAAGACCAAGCACGAAATTATCACAGCAAGCTATTATGGCTAGTTGGTGATTAACATTTATTTATTTGTTTTAGCTCTATATACACTGTATGTTCACTGTTATGCAGTCATTTTAACATCTATTTAATAAGTTTATTGACAATGCAAACTTTAACCCTTGTCAGGTGGATTTTCTCAGCAGTACCACATTGGCCCAAAAGATAAATCCTTGGGTTATTACATCAGCATAAATTGCACGTTAATATTTTACAGTGACAACAAGAGAAGCATTAAACTGCCCTGGTGTGTGCCTTCTGGTAGGCCCGTTAAAAAATGATCTTTTTTTAAAAAAAATGATCTTTTATTTTTAAAAGATGGTCTGCATTTAAAGATTTATGTCTTCAGGAAGAAAGAATGGGCCTTAGGGCCAAATATCACAGCAACAGAAAGGAAAGTCAGAAAGTATTAAAAGAACAGACTTTTCCAACCACGTCACCTTTAATATAAGAACATATAGAGGCGTGAGTAGCTACATGAGTAGCAGTCAAGGTCAACTGTGACATAGGGCAACATTTATATTTGGTATCTGTCAGATTACCAGACCGTCATCTCGTGTCATCATCTTGACAAGACAGCAGTGCAGTGCATGCATTTCCCACAGGAGTGTAGACAATCAGGCCCAAGGGGCCAAGACACAGGCCACTTTCTATCAATATACACAGCCAGGGCCCATCCTCCTCGATAATACAAAAGGGGCTCATAGCCTCAAGGAACTCTGTTTCAGATAAATACGTAAAACTAATAATTGACTTTGGCTAAAAGACAGATCTGGGACTAATGTCTGGGGGGAAAAAAGTACCTAAGAGAGGTTTTATTTTTTCTTTTTAATAACATTATTACTGTGAGATTTTTTTTTTCTCCCCGTTTAGAAAAAGAGAAATTAAAGGCAGCTCTAATAACTAGGTTGGAATTAACAGAAGAGCACTTTAGAAAGAAATCTGTGAAAAAAACTGGACTAAGTATTAGGAGTGTAACAGTTAATGTGTTTGTCCCAAAACGCCAGTTGTTCACTTAAGTACTGGTTCAAGCTCCACCTACAGTTAGGTCCATAAGTTTTTGGACTATTACACTTTGTTTTTTAAATTTTGCCTCTGTACATTGCCACAGTGGACTTTAAATCCAAGAATATTCTTACCACCTTCAGTGTTTTTGACTTGGTTAGATGTTGTGAAGGGTAATTCTGTCATTATCCACTTTACTTGTCTTCTTTGGTCTTTCAGACCTTTTGGTGTTGCTGAACTGGCCAATAATTGCATCCCTTTCAACAATGTAGCAGATTTCAGCACTCTAAGTTTTTTCCTACCTCTCTGACAGGTTTGTTTTAGTTTTTCAGCCTAATGACGGCCTCCTTTGCTTGCACTGACATCTCTTCGAACCTTGAAAAGCTATTAAATAAAATACTTGGAATCAACCCCAGATATTTTATGTGCTTAATTTGCCACGGTATATTAAGGGTACATGTGTCACGGGGCAATAAAATTGCTCGTCACCTAATTGTCCAATTACTTTTGAATCTCTGAAAAGGGGGGACTGTGTATAAGATTTAGCTGAAAACCCCCTTAACAGAAAAAAAGCTGTAATTCCTAAACAGTTAATGCAATACTTTTGTTAAACCGCTTAAATTAAAGTTAAATCTACATGTCAATTACATCCTGACTGTTTGATTTAAAATCCACCGTGGTAGTGTACAGAGAAAAAATTACAAAAATATATGTCAATGTCCAAAAACTTATGGACCTACCTGCATAAGAGGTGCTCCAGTTAATGTCCATCAGTTACAGAATACTTTCACAATTAGCCTTTCTGTCCTCACTGTGACTTTGTCCCTTTTGAATATTTTCATTGTTCTGTGAATTTTTCTTAGTTTCGTCTTAGTTTCACAGAAAAAAATACCAAACTGTGACTCCAATAAATTTTGTGTGCCACTGCACCAGTACTGAGCAAGGTTGTGCATGCATACAAAAGGCAACACACTGAAGTAAATTGGAACATCCAGAACAATAGTGTCACGACACAGCTCATGGAAACAAAGCAACCTGTTGAGCTGGCACTGAAAACTGCATGTAAACTAAAAATCAAAGCAGATAAATGACAGGAGGATAAAACAAAAGTGCTATTTCTGTATCAAACAGGATGAACACTGCAATGGTCTGAAGAGCCACAGAATCATTATATTGTTCTATGGTATACAACAGTGCTAACACACATCAGAGCTGAATTCGTTTCAGTCCGACAGGCAACGCCATCTGGTCATTATCATCTCCACAGGGCAACGTGACCGTAAATAGAAAAATGCCTGGGATGTGAGACATAATGGGACATGAAGTACACAACAAAACATCCAGAGGCAACAGATGGGAGTACCACTTTTCGCTGATTTCGTTAACTATTAATGGGGACGGCTTCAGGTTGTGTGAGGTCCACTTCAAATTTTCATGTTTCCACGGCATTTTTCATTAATAAGGTTTGTAAGAGGAAGCCACAGTAACAAAGCAATAATACTTTAAGTAAAGATGTGCTTAATGACCGTTTATTTAAGTATCTTGTTTTCTTTATGGTATAGTTCTCGAGTTGCCTCATGTATAAATTCAGTTGGTATTTCCTGTATTTTCCAGATTTCTCCTCTAGATTAGGGTAGTTCAAATGTATTTTTTATTATATGCTCCAACTACATGCTGTTGCTCATTTAAATATAACATAGTACATTATATTTTATGCAGTGATCTTGCTGTGGATGGATTTTAACAATGTACAAAGTATCTAATAAAAACAGCATTAAAATGAAATACTACACAAAGTAAAGCACAAGTGTCGGAAAAAGAACAGAACTTAAGTTGATGTAAATAGTATCTACTATGCCAATAACCTTGCAATTTCATAAACTGTCAACACACTAAAATGTATTCTTAAATTCACAAGACAATAAACTCTGTGTGTAAAGAGCATCTTAACCTGAGGAGGCACCACAGCATACAGTTGATCTTGTAATTTAACAGAACCACTGTTTCCTCTAAACATGATCAAGTCAAGCTGTGAAAATGCATTTCTATAAAATTAAATTCTAGAGCAATGTGTTCCTCACATTGCGTTAGGACAGGGAACTCCACAGTTGAATTCCCACAGTGCTTTGCTCTGTTGCTCAGCACAGGCGGAGCAGTCCCCAGATGAAACAGTGTATGAGTGCATATTAAAAATATGAGCAGGTGGGACAGGTTGCAGCGCTCTCTCGGGCTTGCTGTGTTTCCACACTGCTGCGTAACCTAACAAACCAGGTAGGCTGTGAGACGATGCCACTCTCTGGAGGGGAATTTAGGAGGCTCACAAGTCTGATTCACTCCTCTAAAACAAACTGACAAACTGAAAGCAGGCAGGATTAATTCTTAGACAGGTAGAGGCAATGCATAAGTGTCATCAGCTTAAGGATACATAAGGCTTTTGATCATTTATTACTTCCTCTGACTGACTGGAGAGATACTGTGACTTCTTGTGCTACCCCAGACAGATAAATATAGTTGCCAGTCCCAAGCCCACACTAATTGATAATAATGGTAAATGGTAAATGGACTGATTCTTATATAGCGCTTTTCTACTCTCCCGGAGCACTCAAAGCGCTTAATACAACATGCCTCATTCACCCATTCACACACAATCATACAAGCACTTTTTTCTGTACTTAAGTGCTCTAACATTCACACACATTCATACTCCGATGAATGCATTGGAGAGCAACTTAGGGTTAATATCTTGCCCAAGGATATTTGGCATGCAGACTGGAGCAGCCAGGGATCAAACCACCAACCTTCCAATTAGGAGACCCCAGTAAATAATGGCTAAAGGACAAGTCCAATATCTTTTGTTTGTTTTTTTGTTACTTATGTCAGCATCAACATCAAAATTATATGCAGTGGTGGTTTTTGGTCAACAAAAGATAACCTTATAAATATAATTTTAAAACTATTATTTAAAAAAAAAAAAAAAAACATACTGAAAGGTAAGGGTTCAGGGTCAAGATAGTTTTGTGACCCATCACTATTTTAACCATCCAAGCCTGTCAGCTTACCTGGGACAAAATATTGAGAAGTATCTTTCAGTTTATATGCACCACAGATTTTAAACTAACATCCACATTTTATGCTCTTTTATTTATCTTATGTGAACTGCCATGTTCAAAGGAGCCTTCCTTTCCTCGCCTAAGTCAGTGCATGGCAAATACATCCATCCATCCATTTTCTGCTGCTTATCCCATTCAGGGATGCGGGGTGGGGTTGGGCGGCGTGGGGGTGGGGTTGGGTGGCGTGGGGGTGGGGTGCAGCCTATCCCAGCTGCCATCAGGCAACAGGCGAGGTACCCCCTGGACAGGTTGCCAGTCTTTCACAGGGCTAACACGAAGAGACAGACAACCATTCACACTCACATTCACACCTATGGTCAATTTAGAATTACCAACTAACCTAACCCCACTAACTGCATGTGTTTGGACTGTGGGAGGAAGATGGAGTACCCAGAGAGAACACAGACACGGGGAGAACATTTGACCTTCTTTCTGTGAGGCAACAGTGCTGACCACAGCACCACCGTGCATGTGAATACATATAAGTATAAACATGATAACAGAAATCTATGACGAATTTGCTGAAAATGGAAACTGACCTTCAATTCTTGTGTTCATTTTAGTGAAGATGTTATTATGGATAATGTTTGGTCTCTCAACAAATGTGATCATTATGCAAATATTAACACATGGTATAGAAAAATGCACCATAGTTAAACACAACAGATAAGATAGAAAACACTAAAACATGCTCACTGTAAGTACTGCCCATCCTGCTGCAACCAAAGAAAATGCCAAAAACAAATCTGTTATCTGTATGCATTTATTTGTTCCCTTATACTATCAAACCTGAGGCATAAGAATTATTTCTTTCCTCTGATGTACTCTGTGACTCTTTGGAATAATAATTAGGGCTTTGCTCAGACAATATTTTCTATACTATGCTTGTCATGTATCCACTCTCATATCACCTCCTTTCTCTGCCTGAAGTGGCCCTTTACACTGATTTGCATGCTCTGCAATCATTGGTTGTCAAGATGTTGTACTTCAACAGGCTGCCTTCAGCTGATTGGCTGCAATCACAGGGGTGGAGCATGGAGCTCTCTCACCAAAACAGGCATAAAAGGCAGTGTGTGTAGGTTTATCGTCACAGTGAAGCACCCACTAAGCAGCTTCAACAGGGAGCTTAAAAACTTGCAGGTGAAAATAAAAAGAAAGGAAAGAAGCTTAAAAACAAGAATTTCCAAATTGCATATGGAGAGATTTCCTTTGAAAATTATTTAGAAAGGTTAAAGTTAGTGACAGCTTTTAAAATTTGTAGCTGTACTAACTGCTCAGAGCAAGTGCATAAACGAAGACACTTTTTGGGAGATTTTCTTTTCTCAATTGGGCCAAGAAAGAAAAATAAGACATGTCTCTGGAGGTGAAGGAGAAGACCCACGTGCGCCTAGTGTTTCTGGGAGCAGCAGGTGTGGGGAAGACGGCCCTTATCAGACGCTTTCTCCAAGACACCTTTGAGCCCAAACATCGGCGCACCGTGGAGGAGCTGCACAGCAAAGAGTATGACATCGGTGGGGTCAAGGTCACTGTGGAGATCCTGGACACCAGCGGAAGCTACTCCTTCCCCGCCATGCGCAAGCTCTCAATCCAAAGCAGTGATGCCTTTGCACTGGTGTATGCTGTGGATGACCCAGAATCACTGGAGGCTGTCAAGAGCCTCCGAGATGAGATTCTTGAGATCAAAGAGGACAAGTACACACCAATCGTGGTGGTGGGGAATAAGGTGGACAGAGAAGAGGAGCGTCAAGTGTCCAACGAGGACGTGCTATCAACTGTAGAGATGGATTGGAACAACAGTTACGTGGAAGCTTCAGCAAAGGAGAATTCCAATGTTGTGGAAGTGTTCAAGGAGCTCCTGCAACAGGCAAACCTTCCCAGCCGCCTCAGCCCCGCGTTACGTCGACGCAGGGAGACCTTTCCAAAAGACACCGACTTCCGGCCACCAATGAACAAGACCAACAGCTGTATTTTATCATAATGAGTGTCACAGAAAGGGACATGGTGTTTTATTTCACAAAGGGCCAAGATGGATGAGAATATGGAAACTATGTTGTGAAACTCAGTTCTGGTGGACAGAAAAAAATGAGAGACAACTGGACTTTATTCATAAGAGCTGCCTGATTGGGATTCTGGACAAAAAAACAAATACACTTCAGGGTCACGACACTGAAGAAGAGAATAAGTACAGACTGAACGTGAACAGACTGCTACATTATGAATACCTGTGAACCTAAATTAAATGGATAGAGAATTAATTACATGTGTACTTGATGTAATGTTGTTGCTCCTTATTTGGTGACATGCTGCTGGTGTTCAGATCACTGTAAAGCTACTGAATTTCAATGTAAAATGTTCCTCATGTTAAGGTATTTGGACTGTTGCTATAGCTTGTTTACTAAGGGGAAATATGTGTATATATGTATCAGGTGTGGCCTCTGCAAAAGTTGTATTTCTCATGTAATTTTTTAACTTAGTAATTCACTTGTAGCACATCATTCTGTTTGCAGTTTTATTTTTTATTTAATTGGAATTTTCTACTAAGCATAACATTACCCTTGTATTTAAAAACCAGTGTGGTCAAATGCAAATATAAATGCACTTTTCATTTTTAAATGGCCATTCAAAATGTTTGTTTTTATAAATTTTAATTTTTTTTTTATCATCACATGTACTCAAATATTTTTAGTCGTTTATTTAACAAATGTAAGTGGAATGGTGTCTTAAATGTGTAATAAAAGCAAAAAGCAAAACTTTTTTATATTTGTTTAAATAAATATGCATAACTATATAATTAAAGAGATGAGAAACAGGTTAGCATGAATAAGTATGTGAAGGAGATAGTAAATAGTATAAAAAAAAGTAAGTAAAACATTTATTTCCTTCCACTTATCCAATTCAGAGGAGCTGGACCCTTTCCTAGCTGTCACAGGGCAAAAGACAGGGTACACCCTGGGCAAGTAACCAGTCTGTCGCAAGGTTAACACAGAGACAGACAACCATTCACACCTATGGCCAATTTAGAATTGCCTGTCCATGTCTTTGGACTGTTGGAGGAAGACAGGAGAGAACCCTAAAAAAAAAAAAACAGGGAGAACATGCAAACACAGAACCCAAGACCTTCT
>VUQS01003698.1:0-11538 GCA_015108495.1 Heterochromis multidens
ATCTTACAATGCTGTGATTGCAGCCATTCCCCAATCTCTGTGAATGGTACTCATGGCCATTGATCAATGGTCATGACAATTTGCATACTAATGATCATGAAACTGACCAAATGGCCCATTGTTAGTCAGTGGTGCTGGTTTCAGTCATTATGCAATGTACTGTTTATAAGGTTGGGGAAACCTGCAGTCAGCTGAGACTGAAGAAGTTACCAGGAGGTGACGAAACGTTTCTCCCACTAAAAAACGCTACGTCCAGATGAACAGATTCAGCTTTTTGGGTACTTAAAGTATAAGTACACTAAAACTATACTTTAGTAAAGGGGTGAAGTGCATTCCACCAATTCCACCATGCTCTCATCCACACCCCTGCATATGTTTGTAGTCACTCTTCCTTTTTTTGTCATTTACCTTTTCTTTTTGGTTACTTTGTGCTCCATTTTTATTTCTTTCTCATTGTTTTGCACCTCTTATTTGTACTTTTGCATCTTTTTGCAGTAATTCTTCTTGTTTATTATCATTTTGTAGTTATTTGTTGTTGTTCTGCACATCTTTTTTGTTGCAGGGGTCGGTCTCAGGCCACATCCATCTGTAATCTTTGTGTTTTCAGTCATAATATGTATCCGAATGTGCATTGATGTGCTGATGGAATGGTGACTTTTCATTTACCCCTCTTCCAGCTGGTGCATGCTGGGACAGGCTGCAGAAACTGACAAGGAAAGCGAAAAAGTTAAAAATCCAAACCATATAAAAAATGGGTGTGTTGCATTCATTTGTCCATGAATCATTAAACTGTTGCAAGACTGTTAAGCCCCCTGTGAAAAGAGGAACTGTGCGTGTAGGAAAAAAAACTGAAAACCAGAATCTAACACCAGCTGCAACGATGAACCGGTTTAGACGGTTTCGGCATCTCAGATGTTTTTGGGTGCAGCTCTTCACTCGTGACCAGACTCTCAGGTATTTTCACTCAGAATCTGTCATACGTTATTTCCAATTTGTTTCAAATGCCCTCGGAGAAAATAACAAACATTTCCATTCTCCTGTCTCAGAGTTAAAGTGATCACATACTCTTGAAGAGACATTACCTGTGCATTGGTGCAAATGTCTGAAAACACAGTAGAAGCACACCCACTTACCTGAACCTCCGGTGTGAGGTGTGACTGAGAGGGTGTGACTTTAGACTCGTCTCCAAATCAAAGTCCAACCTGTTTTTAGAGGACTCTCTGCCATCCTGTGCCTGTCACCTAACGCAAAGTAAGTGCTCTTATTTTGAGATATTTATGCAAAGATATTTCTGTTTTTTTTGTCAGTTGGTGATATTAGTGAATAAACATATTTAATAGTGACTTACGTATGTTATGTTTAGTGTGTTTTATTCTTATATCAAATTGTGTGTGTAGCAACATTTTTCAGGTGTTTATTTCAGCAGGACAGCTAATGCATTTCATGACAGAGCTTTACTGCACTTTGCATGGTTCACATCCATTTTTCTTTACCTCCGGCTTGTAGCCATTTCCAGCAGCCACCACCATGTCTGAGAACGCAGAGGCTCACTCCGCCACTCTTACCACCAATCGCAACTGCACCATGGAGATCACCAACATCAGCTCCGTCTACTGCCTCGTCAACCCAAAGTAATGGACCCCAAACTATTTCTGTTTTACTTCAGTATTTCTCTCTTATGTAACTGTGAAGTGTTTGATATTTTGCTTCATTGCATGTATTTTCATGTTGTTTTATGTAGGAAAGCATTTGTTGTTAGCAGTTAAACCAAAAAAAGACATTTACCTTTTAATATCTCCACTTTAATGTTCATGCAAAATGATCAAAAATTAGACAAAAAGACCTGTGTATCATATTTTTTTTATTCTCCCATTAATCACCCCCCAACACCTCAGATCCATCTGTAACTCTTTGTATTACTGATTAGACTTGATTAGTTCTGAGACAAAGGGCCCCACACATGTATAAAGGCTCTCCAGTCTTCTTAAAAAAGAGAGTGAAAAGTTTTTTGGTCATTTATTTGGTCCTTTTTTAAGAGTCTAACCAGACTAAAGCTGCAGAAAGCCAGCTGTTGGATTTTAATTATTATGCTATATTGAGTCTCTTTGTACTATATTTAGTCTCTTTTTGGTTATTTTGCTTCTTTCTAAAATATATAAATATATTTTTTGTACTTTTTGGTCTTTACTTGTTAATTCAGGTTTCTTAAATTATATTATGTCTTGTATTATTTGTTACTTTGTATCCTTGTGGTTGTTTGTGTCTCTTTTTTAGTTGTATTTAATATTTTTATTGATATTTTGTGTTTCTTTTTGGTCATTGGACAAAATGTCAGCCCCAAATCTATTGATATTTAAATATTAGTTCTATTGAGTCTGTAGTTGATGATTTAAGAGACATTATTGTGGCTCTGACCCAGTGACCTCTAACCCTTTGGGCCCTGTGTTTTAAGTTAGCTCAGCAGCACCAGTATTAAATGTCTAACATCATCAGTCAGGAGGATATTGTACAGTTGACTGCTTTTACACTCAATGCATTAGTAAACCACTCATGACTTCCTCTACCCTCCTGCCTTTCAGGGTTCACATGGAGCATGGCTTCACCTTCAGCCCTCCGCAGCCCACCGTGCGCACCACTAAGACAGAGGTGTGCTCTTTCACCAAGGATGACAATACAGCAAAAGGTGCTGTGGGTGTCCTGACCTATGAGCTGTTTGACATGCGCCACCGAAATTGCGATGGTATTATGGCCGTCATGTTCTCTGTGCCGTTCGACTACAACTTCTACAAGAACTGGCTTGGTGTGGGCTTCTTTGAGAAATCAAGAGCTGTCGACCATAAGTTGTTTGAGTACATGTACAATGACAAGAACTGCAGCGACTTTGTTCGCTACGAGGCCAACGGCTCAGGGGTGGTGAGCAGGGGGAAGACGCTGGATGTGAGGGCCTGCATGTCTGATGAGGGCAAAGCTATTGTTAAACTGGAACTGTATGATAGGATGGGCTAAAGAGTCTCTTTGTACTGGGTGTGAGAATAAAATGTTCAGAAACAAATGAGTGTATTTGCATTGTATTCCTGAAAACTAAAGTACAAGTTGTCATCCTTGTCATGTGTAGGTGCTTTAAATGAATAAAAAACAATTCAACTGACTTCTCGTCCTCTGTGTTTCTTTGTTTAATCTAAAATTAAGTAATCAGGCATGATTGCAAACATTTGCATGCAAAAGTAAATGAAAAACTTCAATAATCATATTAAAATTACTAGGTAGCACTTCATAATATAACCCGTGACTTATTGTGTAATTTTCCAATATTTACCATGTAATTTCTTTTTCTGAATTTAGGGTTTAATTTTTAGTACCTAAAATACTTTCGAGTTACTAATGGTACTATAGAACAAAAGAGTATAAACTTGCAAATTTGGAACTAAAGTGAAACGAATACTTTAAAAGAAAGGAAAAGGGAGTTCTTTTTCCCCACCCTCACCAATCAGTCATTATAGGGGTTCTCTCTACTACTGTAGAGTCTTTACCTTAAATGTGCCTTAGAATATTGTCTTTGTTGTGAACTGGCGCTATGAAGCATTTACAAATGTTTTAAAATGGAATAGAGTTGAACAAGTATCCTAACCTCCCCTTTTAAATATTAGGGGTGCACAATGTATTATAGAGTACCCTAATCTCTCATCTACAAGCTACTATTACCTTGAGAGTAGATCAAGTGTGTATCTCTGACATGCTGTTCCTGTAATCTGCTCTGCACAGTTTCATGTGACTTCCAAAGAATAGAGACCAATATTTTACCTTACTGAGCTATTTTGTCTTTTCATTGTATTTTATTTTACTGAGCGAGTTTATGTTATTTAACCTATGTTGTTATAAGTTGTGTTTAATGTTTTAGTTCCTGTTGGTTGCTATGCCACAGTGTATCATATATTTTCTTATCTTGGAAATGATAAACAACTCTTCCTCTTCTTCCAGTGTAATTACACAGTACTATTAGGGTTGCAGGCTCTATTATAAAATATCATAACCTCCCCTTCTTATTTGTTTTTTAAGTTTAAAGTTCATTTTCTTCTTAGTTTGGTTTGGGGCATTAGTTATTCAAGACATTTTGTCTGTTGTATGTAGCTTAAGATCAGCAACCTTTCAATAGACGTGTCTAAACCCGAAAACTGTCTAAACCTTCTGCAGAGGTGCTGCATGCTTGTTTCCCCATGCAGACAACAAAAAAAAAAATCACAGACCCAGAAACAAAAGGTGTGATGCAGACAAAGTCCTGCAAACCTCAACAAACCAGTTTGCAGCTTGCTAAATTAACAGCAGTGTGAGAACAAAACAACTACAGTTACCCTGGGCTGTAGTTGTCAGCTGCATCCTCGGAATTACACCTCTGCACACATGCCATGGGAAGTGACAGGGAATTGGGTGCATGTTTGTGGGTGGAGACACCTTTGGGTGCCACACATTCCCCAACAAGACTCTTGTAAAGGCTGAACTCAGTGTCTCAAATCTGTCCAAGCACGAGCCAGCAACACACCAGTGATCCGGACAGGTAAGCCGTTTCTTTCCTGCTCGGTTATTTCAGGGTTTGGAGACAAATTTTTTTCACTGCAGATGTAGATTTAGCTCTGTGCATTTTTATTACAGTCTGTTAAACTCATTTGCAGTTTACACTTCTGTTCTGCTCTGTTGCAGCCTTTACAAGCAACACTATGAGTGAATCCGCAGAGGCTGTGGCTGCCAACATCGAAAGCCGAAGGAACATCACCATTGAGATCACCAACCTCACCAACAACTACTGCTTGATTGACCCTAAGTAAGTCCAAAAAGAGTGCATGTTTGCTCCCTTTGTCTGTATAGATTGAAGTTAGAATATGCTGTGGGTACAGCAAATATCAAATACCCAATTCTGAAAATTCCTTTTCTAATTTTTCCTCTTGCTTTCATTCTCTTTCTTGCCTTTGTTGCTGTTAAACAAACCAAAGGGTTTTCCTGGAAAGTGGCAACTGCCGCAGCCCCCCCCAACCTACTGTGCGCCCACAAAAGACTGAAGTGTGCAACTTCAGCAAGGGCAAAGTCCAAGCCAAGGGCACAGTGGGCGTGTTGACCTACGATCTGTTCAAGAGGGAAAGCAACAGAGCTGATGAAACACTAGCTATAATGTTCTCTGTGCCATATGACCATAACATGTACAAGAACTGGTTTGCCTTGGGAATCTACAAGAAGGGCAAAGAGTGCAATGAAAGTCTGTTCAAAGAGATGTATTACAACAAAGAGAAGGTGGGATTCGTGCGGGAGGAGGCCAAAGGCTCTGACCTCACCTTTGAGGGTGGGGACCTGGACATCAAGGGTACCATGTCCCCACTGGGCAGGGCCATCATGAAGGTGGAGATTTGGGACAAGCTCTTCAGTCCCCAAATGCAGCAATCTTACTGAGCTGTTGATTCATGTTTGCCAAATTAATCCTGCTTGACACACCATTGTGTAGCCATTTGTACACCTGTGCTACTGTATTCCATGTAAATGCAATAAATTCTGAAGAGTCTGATATGATGAAACACGAGTGATCATTTGAAATGAAAAACACAAACCGGTCGAGTTTAACTTGTGGAGCAAGTCAGTGATTGTGAGTCTTTTCTGTGGTTCATTTCTTTGTTCGGGTATGAAGCACAAACAAAATTGCTTCCCACACCACCTTGTTAAGTACAGTAACTCAAGTACTGTATTAGAATATAATTTTAATATTCAGACTTTACATATTTAATCATCTGTGGAAGTTCTGTTTCTGTGTACTGATCATTTTACGTCATTTTGATTGTGACAGTGGAGACCGTTTTATGACACAAATGCTACAGTAACTGTACATCTTTTATTTATTCATTTATTATCATTTCTGTCATTTGTAGGTGCACATATTGAATCACTATGTGCTGTAGGATAAAGTCAGACATACTTTATTCATCCCAAAAGGAAAATTGGGAAATCCCCATGGTTCAACAGCCAAAACACAACCTATTAGAAAATACAGGTCTCACAATTCATTTAAATAAATGTTCAGAACATTTTTCACAAAAATTAAGTCAAAACAATAATAATAAAAAAACACAATTATTGCAGGGCCCCTTCTATTTATCTAGGGATCCATTACAGGGGCTCAGCCCTGTGAAGCCCACATCAGTTGGACTAATTTACTTGCATATAAAGTAGTTAAAAGTAGATGACGAGCAGCTATAAATCTGGCCATTTTTCTGGAGAAAAAAAGAAGCTTTTCTTTGACACTTCCAAAATATTCGGCTAAAAAAAAAAACAACTTCTGGGCTTACCTTGTGAAGCATCTGCATGCAGGACTTTTACTTGTTGTACAGTATCTGAGTATTTCTTACACCGCTGATCATTATTAGCTATTTAGTGAATCATAAAGTAAAATAAAAGCCTGTTTAATAAGATAAAAATAAAGATGCTGTTTCTTTGAATTAGTCTGTACAGATACAACTTCAGCTGAAATGTGCAGTCAAGAAAAACTGTTTTCTACCAGCCACATGTATTGCACAAGGCCGCCACCTAGTGGTTCAAAGTGTTTGGTGAGTATCATAGGAATCATTTCTGTAGTGCTCATTAATATTTGCACATGTTGAGTCATTCTCCTCACAGTGTTTTATATATTTTGTCCTGAATGAAATAAAAATCAAAAATCTGCATGATTTATTTATTTTAACTGTGAGGTCTGTGAGGGATCAGTAGTCTGATCTGGTGCACTGCTCATAAAACACACTGATGACAGTACTGAACCTGTCCTTCAGGTACATCTCAAGTGTTTCCAGGGGCATTTTTCTCACATCGTATCCCCTGAAATCTTGCTTAGCCGTCTTATTGACAGGCACAATCTCCTCACTGCTGTTGGGGTCGTTGCGTCCGATGACGGCGTACGTGGGAAAGGCGTTCTTCAGCTCTTTTGGAAGACTTTGGTTGTAGTTTGGGCAGCAGTAGGCAGACCAAAGATACTCAGGCACTGCCACGCGGTGATTGTTGAGCCAGTGCTTGTCACTCTGGTAAGGGATGATGCCAGTCACTACGTAGGCCTCTCCGAGACAGTAGGCCGCTAAGGTATCGTTCACACTCTGCTCCAGGAGTTCCCAAGGACCGTCGTTAGAGCCCTTCTTTTGGGGAACCACGTTGGTGAGGGTGAAGGTGGCAGAACGGGTGTCGTGGTTCTTGTGGTGAAGGCTGGGGTTCAAGTGTCCGCGGGAGTACGTGGAGTTGATGTAGTCCAGCTGGATGGCCTGGCTCTCCACGATGTTCTGGTCCAGGGGGCCTGAAGGGAAGGGTATCATGGTGCCATCTGCTTGTGGGTAGGCTAACTGTTTAGCAACAGAAGAAGAAACCGGGAATGAAGTTTATTACAGATTTTACACTTCACTGAGTCATTAAATGATAATTCTTTAAACTGTATGGCCAAAGTGTTGTGGGAACTCCTAAAGCTGGATTTATTCTATTATTAGCACAGCTCCAATGGAGGTACCAGGCGGGGAGTATAAGGACTATGTTTTACACCCTTAACCACCAGGTCATCACCAACCCATCTAGGGCTAAGGCTTCAGAGGGATTTGGTTTAGCCCCATGCTAAATAAGCAAAATTTCATAAAATAAAAGATTTTACTTCTCAGATGAAGTTTATTTTGGCATTTCAGTTTGTTTCTGGCCAAAGTCCCTGGATGGGTCACCCATGGCTTGGTATACAAAAAATATAATGGCAGTAAGCCCAGTCCATGATTATAAACATGTTTTCAATAGAGACCTTCACTGAACCTTCATTTATTTTAGTTTGGGAACAGGCTCCACCATCAAGGAAGTATCCTGTCAAAAACCCTTAACCGGCCAATCAGCATATGTTAGCAGAATGCTAAGGTTTTATGAGCACAGTCAGCTTCCTAACAAGAGAAACTGAAGTGTAGTTGTAATCACTCCTACTCAGTGAGGAGTATCTCAGTAGCGCCCCTTGCTGTCCCCCATGGTGAACTGCAGTCAATTTCTGTACAAAAAGAAGTGGATTGGCTTTCTTTGAATGACTCTAATGACAGCAGAGGAGAGAAAATATGAGAGAGCACAAACATCGACAAAATGTAAAATGGACTGTCACACTGAAATAAAAACTGGGGACATAAATTAGGCAAATAGGGTCATTATTTAATTTCCCCTTTGGCTAATGAGAGGAGCAGTGGGGTTTCCATTTGAGGGGGGAGTGGGGCATCCCCTGTTGCAGTGGTAGGGGAAACAATGCACACATGCTACATACTACATTTATCATTCACAGAACTTCCAAGCTTTTAGTCTTTTTATTAGCAAAGGGGGTGGGTTTTCAGGAGTTTGAATACTACAGTATTTTGCTGAAATCTTAGACCTTGATTTCTTTAACACATGGCCTTTAACAAGATGCCGTGGACAGATTTCTTGTTAAAACCCATCAAACAATAAACTCCTACCTTAAAACTTTCTCTCCTGCCTTTAGCTTAACAACTAGCGTAACCAGACTGCACAGCATTTCTATATCCCCTCCCGACCCACCAATCTCACACATTGAGACAATGTTGCATAATTTGACTTGGTCTAGTTTATAAAAGTGAGAAAATATCTTGCAAGAAATGTGTGCCAAAAAAAATCAAAATAAATAAATAAAAACTGTGATGTCCCCATCGAAACCCAAAGAAATCCATGAGAACAGGACAGAAAAGCAGCTGACTGGACAGTTAACACTTCTAACAGTCATGGCCGAAAGTTTTGGCAGTGGCACAAATTTTGAGTTTCATACACTTAGACGCTTCAGTTTTATTTTGATTGTTTTTCTACAAATTTCTATGATAAAGTGAAGAGCAATCATAAAAATTCCACAAGTATCAAAGACTTCGGACCATTTGTGGGCTTCTGCTTGTCCACTTGCTTTTTAAGGAATGACCATGATACTTGATTGGATTAAGGTCTGAGGATTTTCCTGGCCGTGGACCCAAAATGTTAATTGGATGATCTCGCAGAGAGTTAGTTATCACTTTTGCCTTGTGACGTGGTGCTCCATCAGGCTAGAAAATGCTTGGATCACTGGAAGAAGATGATCTTTGAGAATGTTTTTAATATGGCCTGTCTTAGAAAGTGAGTGGACAAGCAGAAGGCCACAAACTGTGATCTGTTTGCAGCACTGATAAGGCAGGAATGGATCTCCATCAATCAGGATTTGGCCCAGAAGCTGATATCAGGCATGTCACAGAGAAGAAAGGTCATGAAGAAGAAAGGTCAACACTGTAAATACTGACTCTTTGCATACATTTGCCAACAAAAGTGCCACTTTTGGCCATGACTGTACTGCAAGTGAAAATAGGAACAGGTAAGTGTACAAAGATCATCACATAACATCACAAAAACAAACTTTAGAAGAGGAAGTTGGAAAAAGTTGCATTCAAATAAAATACAGTCTATTTGTCCTTCACATGTGCAGTGACAAAACATTAACCTGCTTGGTTGGTGTGTGTGTTTATTTTTAAGTTAGATGTATGAAAATTTCAAACTACCTCTCAGCACCTGTAAATAGACCCATGAGAACAAACTCTTTTGTTGGGATCTGCTCACTCTAACTCTACCAAACCATCCCAGGATTTTCATTTTGCCTTTGCCATTTAACTTCTGTGTTATATATTTTGGAGTATTACTGTGTGTATTCCAGTAAATTTCCCAAGCAACATGTCATCTATCTTGTACAGACATTGCAGTGGCAAAACGTTGTGTACCAGTTAGGCTGCACTACAGTAATTGTGTCAAGAGTCAACTTCCTCTACCAAACCAGATTCCTCTTGCTGCACATGCTCGAAGATCACGAGTTTTTTCTTACATGTCCACATACTTTGAGCGGTTAACAGTGCAGAGGCGTGAACTGTGCAGCTGACACAGCACAAACCAAGTCCTCAAAGTTCTGCTTTACTTGGATTTCTTTCCGCTTATCTTCTTTGGTCTGTTTCCATCCCAGCTTCAGTAATCATCAGAATGCATGCCATCTATTCCTTTTGTTGTTTTTAAATATATGTACAGAATATTCAAACATCCTCACCTGTGGTTCAAACTTCCAGGGTGCTGAGGGTCTCTTTCCGGCAGGTACTGTGTACAAATAGGCGGAGAACCAGGGCGAGCGGCGCGGCCGGCTGTACAGCGTGGCGAACTGATAGTTGTTGTTAAAACGCTGACAGATCGGCGTCCCTGGCAGACCCTTAGGGGGCCAAGACCTGTAGAAAAACTGCAGGCACGGAGTGAAGTTCCCGACATCCGCTGCGCACAACGAGCAGCCGGCGGCGAAGAGCAGGACGAGCAGAGCGCAGAAACGAGGCATCTTGCCGGTGGTGAAATGCGTCTCTTTAGACTCCCAGAGCGTTTTCATACCTTCACACAAACACGCGACGCCCGGAATCCACGCGTGGTTTTTCCCTTTACATCAACACGTGACCTCTAGTTTAAAACAGAAGCAGTTTCAGTTTTTAAAAAAAAGGGAAGTAAGAGATGTTCTGCTTCAGTGAACATTTTTTTCAACCATGTCAGCGTTTATTTGGGACTTTTAATTTAACGAAAAGTACAAAAACATTCATAACATCAACATAGATTAAAATAAGAACAAGAAACATCTCATTACTGGACATGGGTGGAGAATTCCCTTCAGTTTTAAGTGCAGAGGTGTGCCTGGGTTGGAGGCATGGGATGTTTGATTGGTCCATAACCAATAGACTAGGGATGTCAAACTCATTTTACATTGCGGGCCACATACAACCCACCAGTGAAACTCCCCTTTCTGTCAGTGTAAAGAAGTTTAACCACACATTGATTCCCTCAGACAATGGTATGTATCAGTTTTTCTACATAATAAAGAAATGCTGTAATAAATGGAAGAAATCTGTTGTCACAACTCTTTGGGACTAAATTGTAATTAACAGATGTGTAAAATTACAAATTACAGAAAAAATAGCTCATTTCCCAGACTGTCCTGTAGTAATAAAACAAAGTTTTTGCTTTAATTTTTTTATTACTGTGGACCCACTATAAAAAAATCGAAATTTCTACTGTAGATTGTAAAAAAACAGAAACTTTTCTGTCATTTAATTGCTTATCTATTACTTGGTTACTTAGATCTACAGGGTGGGCCATTTATATGGATACACCGTAATAACATGGGAATGGTTGGTGATATTAAAGTCCTGTTTGTGGCACATTAGTATATGTGAGGGGGCAAACTCCCCAAGATGGGTGGTGACCATGGTGGCCATTTAGAAGTCGGCCATCTTGGATACAACTTTTGTTTTTTCAATAGGAAGAGGGCCATGTGACACATCAAACTTATTGGTAATGTCACAAGAAAAACAATGGTGTGCTTGGTTCCAACGTAACTTTATTCTTTCATGAGTTATTTACAAGTTTCTGACCACTTATAAAATGTGTTCAATGTGCTGCCCATTGTGTTGGATTGTCAATGCAACCCTCTTCTCCCACTCTTCACACACTGATAGCAACACC
>VUQS01003705.1:10094-28022 GCA_015108495.1 Heterochromis multidens
TGGTCTTGGCTAATAAAAAAAAAAAAAAGGACCCAGCTAAAGACCAGCTAGCTGATGTTAGCCAAATTACACTTAACCCAGACTTTGTAAATAAACCATTTGATTTCTTTCAAAGGAAGGGACAGGAGATTAAATCCTCAGCTGAGGTTCTTTGTAGAAATGTGACATTAAATACCCAGCTAGCCTCCTATATGGTTTCCTACAGTGTGGTCAGAGAGGAATAGCCCCACACCATTGCAGAAAAATTTAAATTGCCGGCTGCAGTTGACATGGTTAGCACAGTCATTGACAAAAAGTCCATGTAAAGATTAAGATGCATCCCCCTGAGCAACAACACTGTTTTTTGAAGAATTAATGATGTTTCAGACAACCTTGAGGAGCAGCTCATTTCAAGACTAAAGGCAGCAGGAGATTTCTCAGTCCAACTGAATGAGAACAATCTGTGCAACTTTGTTGCTTTACATAAGGTATGTGTGGGGAAATTAAGTTGTGGAAGACTTGTTATATTGCTTGACTATTCCCACTGGAACTACAGGTGAGCAAATATTTTGTGTATTGCACAACTATGTAGTTACAAAGTGCAGGCTGGACTAGAGCAATTGTAAAAGCATAACGCGTGATGGGGCCACGAATATAATGGGCAGAAACAGTGGAGTTGTAAAAAGAATCAAGGAGGCAACTGGCAAGGACATCATCTGGAATCACTGCAAAGAATGTATGCAAAAAATACCTCCTGATTTTGAAAAAATACTGAAATAAGTTATCTGTGTCGTGAACTACATTAAAGGCAGCGCACACAGCGGTTGGCTTTTTGATCAGTTGGGCATTGACATGAAGGTGGAACACATGCAGTTACTGGTTCATACAGAGGTGCGCTGGCTCTCCAAAGACAGTGTTCTTACCAGAGTTTATGAACTTAGAAATGAAATTCATGCTTTTCTACTTGAGAAGAAGACCCCTCTTTGCTGATTTGTTCACTGATAAATGGCTTCTCAAATTGTCCTGTCTGCCAGATATCTTTTAATCTCTTAACAAGCTGAATTTGAAATTGCAAGGACAGCACAATGATATTTTCTGAAACTGGCAACATATTCTCACTTTCCAAAAGTCCCTGAAGCTATGGTGTACATGACTCAGATAGCCAAACCCAAACCACTACATGTTTCCTACTGTGTTGCAGCACAGAGAAGAAAATGATGTCACTGACTTAGAAATGTGTCAAGGTGTGGCTGTGTGTGAGCAGGCAGAGGACCCAAATGCAGGACTCAGAGAAACAGGGTTAACTCAAAGGGCAGCTTTATTGCTGATAAAGAAACTAAACAAAAACACAAACATAAACACCTGACGGGGCAGGCAAAAACCAGGAGCTAACAACACTGGGAAAACTAGGGAACACTAGGAGTACTAGGAATGCTAGGAATACAAACACACAGCCGGGAGGAGGATGACAACGACGTAACAAAGAACAAAGGAAAACTAAGGGCTTAAATACACACAGGAGGATAATCAGGGAGATAGAGAACACCAGGGAACACAGGTGGACTAAATCAGAGTATAACGGGACAGAGGAAGCAAACTGAACACAACACATGAGACACGAAGGATTATCAACGGAAAACAGGAAGTGGCTAAACACAGACACAGACTAACACACGAGGACTTGACACTGGGGAAGGTAAATGAATACTAAAACACTGAGAGACAGAGAGAGAGGACACGAGCGAGAGGGTACGAGCAGGAGAGAGAGCGAGGGCACGAGCGGGAGAGAGCGCGAGAGAGGGCACGAGAGGGAGAAAGGGCACTAGAAGGAGAGAGAGCACGAGAGGGAACTACGAATTAAACACTGGAAAGAACACAAGGGGATAAATGCAAAACATAAACCTTACAAAATCTTGAAACCTAATAAATAAACAAAACTAGAAAGTCCATGAACTTAGAACACTGGGTCCACTGGACCCAGGACCATGACAAAATAAAACACTCACTGGACTTATTCAGCCATACCTAGCTGCACTCATTGATAACTTTGATCACTATTATCCAGTGGAGAAATATGACATTTTGAGTGTGTAAAGGTGGATTCAAATTTCCTTTGAATTTGGAAGCCCAAAGTATTTCTGGAACTAGACCTAACTCCTCCTGAAGAAACAGAACTGTTAGAGTTGAGTAGCAATTGTGCACTGAAAAGAAAACAAGCATACATGGCATAATCGTCATTCTGGAAAAAATTTCTCGTTTGAATATGTTGTCCTAAGTAAGGCAAGCATTTTCCTTCTCATCCCTTTCACAACCACATATGAGTGTGAGGTGGGGTTTTCTGTTCCCCTAATAAAGACAAATACAGAAACAGACTTATCTGATATATGTGTTGCACTCTTTTGTTGTACATTGGACTGGAGTGCAATATTCAAAAACAGCCTGTCCCACCTGTCACATTAGCCAGGTAATTAGTACATAATGTGTGTAATGATATTTGATGTGGAATACGTGTTTAATGAATTCATAGTTGACTTTTACAGTTGATTGATTAACTTTTTGATGACAACAGCTGCATTTATATAACCTACTTGTTCTTATAATAGGCATGAGTGTTTCAAAAAACCTTTAAGCAGCATGTTTTTCAAATGTTTGTATTCTTCTGATTTGCATACTTATATAACATTGATTCTAATATAAAAGGCTAGAATGTCCATTCTGCACTTATTTTGTCTCATTTGAAAAGGTTATATATAAATATATAATATATAAATATATATATATAAAAGTGTATATTTTATTGATAAGAAAAAAATTTAAAAATAAGAACAGCTTAATCCAAGGAAGATAATACTTTGCATCATAACCAAGTACTGTGGTGCTAGGCCTCAACAATAGAGCACAAAAGAATGTCAGTCAATGCCATCCCCCTAAATGCCCAGACCACCTTCCTGCCACTAACATCCTTCAACTGGGAAGGGGATAAAAAGCAGACCAGGCTTTCACCTCCTAACTCAGGCCTGCTGAATATACCCCTGGACTGGGAAATGAGTGTCGACCTTTATCAGAGACTTATCTTCCCACCCGAAGTTGCAATTACCAACCTGCATATTGAACTGGTCCTCTGGTCCAAGTCCTGCCCCTGTGTCTTTATTATTGAACTGACAGTCGTTTGGGAGGAAGCCATTAAAGAAGTGTATGAAAGGAAAAAGCTGTGGTACTCTTTAATACATGCCTGTAGTTTAACAAATTGATACATAAATATAACTGGGTATCATCTGCATAGCAAGTATTGATCTGAGCACAGAACTCTGGGAACTCCATGGCTAACATTTATGTGTGAACAAGATTCCCCATTTACTTACACAAATTGGAATCTATCAGATATATACAATTTAAACCAATGCACGGCATTTTCTCTTCCTGATGAGTCCACTGTCAGAGGCCATATGAAGATCATTGGTAACCTTCACTAGTGCTGTTTTTGTGCTATGATGAACTCTAAATCCTGACTGGAACTCTTCAGATAAACCATTACATACAACAACTTCTTCAAGAATTTTTTAAATCGAAGGAAGGTTGGAATTTGGTCTATAGTTAGCTAAGATGCCTAGATCAAGTATGGGCTTTTTAAGGCATGGTTTATTTATTGTCAGATAAAACAGGGTTAGAACGCATAGTGTCATCAAAGCACGAGATTCAACTTTTCACTCAAACTTGATAACCTGATATGAATAGTAATGAAAAATGCAGTAGATGAAGCATATTCATTTGTTGTTTTATGCTTTCCATTGAACATTGTTCTGAGCATCTCAGAGTAAATGCCATAGGTCATCTGTAGATTCATGCTGCCTAAGTGAGTTTTATCACTTCATCCAATCTGAGACAGACTTCATGATATTGAAATCGGCACTCATGAAGGTCATTTTCTGTTGTAAGATTCTTTGGGCCAGATTTACTACTGTGTTGCGCCAGCACAAACTGAGTTTTGGTGTAAGAAAAGTACTGTTGGTATTTACAAAGAGAGCACAGTGACAAGATTGCAGGGAAGTGAGAACTCAAAGATTTTTGCAACTGACTCTGTATTTCTGGGAGTTCCTTTCTGAAGGCACAAAATATAGGGAGGAAAATATTTAAATCAAGCGTGCAAAATGATTTACTAATGTTTGCGACACGCAATTTACTGCGATATTTGTTGCCGAAAAAAAGCATAATTTTTTGTGCTTGATATTGAAATGAACTGACTGTGCCTGTGTTTAGAAAACAGTGCAACTTTTGAAAATAACCTGTAAAACTAACTATACCGATGAACACTATTTGGGGATTGCGCTCACATGCTATTTGCTCTGTTTAGTAAATCTGGTCCTTTGTTCTTCTTGTCGCTGAAGATAGTTAGGTATGTAGGATGAAAAAGTAGAAAATAAAAATGGGCTGTGCTAACAACTTTAAATGTTTAAATAAACATGCCTGGTCTTGCAGGGTTATATTGTGCCTCTCTTCAGCATTTTAATAAGTTGTTCAGTTTATGTATTATTCATGTTTGTGTTATTCAAAAGGTAAGTAAGTAGCTCATAGTAGTTATTTCCATCAGGTCTATGTCAGAGTGCTATTTCTATTGTAACAGTATTTCATTGCTTGACTTGTTAAGACAAATGCACTTTAAGAAGCTAAATTTTACTTCAAGTTACTGTTAAATCAGCTTTGGGTTATTTAAATACACTCCTAAAATGTTTTTTTTTTATACATTTGTAATAACTGTAATGTGTAATGTGCTGATTTATGGAATATTGTCCAGAGAAATTTATGCTAAGGCCCCAGTGAATGAGTCTTCAACAGCACCTGTATATAACTTGTGGCAAACTTTGGCCAAGGTATTCTTGTTTCAGAGACTGACATGTAATAGTTTCTGACATGTTGTGTGATTTCCTCAAAGCTATTTAGATATGGCCTGAGTCTCCTTAGCGTTAAAGACAGGATTCAATAAGTAATGCTTCAGCAAGCTCCAGCACCTGGCGGTCCCCGTCACCCTCTGGCTGACTGTAATCATTTGTGATAGCCCCTGTACGCTTGCTGGTCTCCCAACAGCACATGTTTCACTCAGGCTTTTAGAGGGACATCAAAATGCATTACCTCCAAAGCTGTAGATGGGGGCTGAATGCATGAAGCCATGGTGGAAATAAAGACATTAACTCTATCTCAAGACCAAGGTTGCTGAACTGAGCTGAGTGACACAGTACACAGTATGCATACTACTGTACATGTCATTTTTATGTGAAACCTTCTGCCTGTCAATTTGATGTCCACAGTAAAAAATGTATGAACTATACATTACTATAATCAACATTTAATGATACAACTTTCTGACATTCACACTTGTTTTCCTTGTCTTTTCTGTCAGTATCCTTTAACTACCTCTTTTTCTCCTTCAAATTAAGTGGAAACAACATGGTAAATCTCAGGTTTTCTGCACGTAGTGCTATAGCATGGTAAATATGGCCTTAATGACTTTGCAGCGGGGGGTTTGGCTGTTTAATGAGCACGCTCTCCTGCTCCACCATGTTCAAATGAGAGCCTAATTTCATTTTCCCTCTTGACCTCTATTCCTCTTAGAAAACAACAAAGCACATGGGGATTTATTTCAAAGGCTTGTGCTGCAGTAGAGAAATTAAGAGGTGTGTGGTAAAAGAGGATAATGATGAGATTTTGTCCATGATAATATAAGGCACTTATATCACACTCTTCCTTAAATCTGTGTGCAGTATCTTATGCATTTTTCACATTCACAAGCAGGCATAAAGTGCAAAAAAACAAACAAACCCCAAAACAAACAAAAAAAAATGCTCAAAGAAGCATACAGGAATACTTAATACTTTTGCGGAAATGTGCAAAATAAAGCTATTACTAGCAGCTGGTTTTCTGCTTTGTCACCCATTGTCACCCAGTGGTTCAGTCTTGAGATTTTGGCTGTTGCCATCGTGGTGTTGTGAAACCAGATGTGACTAGCGACGGTTGGCACTGACTGGGAAAAAGACTTGTCAGTCATAAGGTAGGGCAGCCCTGCTTTCTTGTTCTTTTTTCACTGTAATTGGGACAATAATTTATAATGTGAAGATCCTTTAATTGAATTAAGGCAATTAAGATCATAAACCATCACGAAAGTGTTTACTGATGTCATAGATCAAGTGAGTGGTAGGGTTGTTTTCCCATAGACTTGAAACATGATGTATGCCTTACATTCTGCAGAGGTAATAAAATGTCTTGTGTGTAAAAAAAGAAAAAAGTAAGATAAGCCAAAATGGCAACTTTAAATGACAGCCGAAAAAGATAGGATCTGTTTTTTTCAGGCCAGCTGTTAGAAAACTGTCCTAAGATTTGATGCCTTAGATGTGGCAGCAGAAGAAACCACTTCAGAAGCAACCAGCAGACCATGGCGTCACTTTAGAGGAAAACACGCAGCGGGTGTCTAGACCAACAGTAACACTCTCATGTGCTGATAGCGCCGTATCCACAAGCCGCATGTGTTCTGTTCAACAGAACTAGCGATTTTAACTTTAAGTCATGAATCCTTAAAAAATATGTTCTCTGGTAGTGAATTATTTCCTATATATCATTCTCTTTTGCCCTCACCCTATATTTTTATTGCTACATCATTTTTATTAATATAGAACTAAACAGTCGTTCTTTGCCCATATTATGCCTTTCCAATAGTCATATACACTTTTGAAGTAGAAATTAGAAAGTAGAAATGAAGTAGAAAAATTTTTTTTTACATTTGTCTTCATAGAGTTCTCTCTTTTTAGCATTTAGCCTATACGTTGTTTATTTCATTTACTTTTGTTCCATCCAACTGAACAAAAGTTATTTAGCAATACAATAAAATTTAATGACATTTGTTTTTGTCCAGAAATAGTCACCAGAAACGAAGGACATTTTCAGCACTTTTGTATTTTACATCATTAGTTGCACACCCACATACCTGTCAGTAACTTGCTAGTAGCACATTCAGAGCCTCCTACTGTTGCTTTTGAATGGCTGGCTCCCTTGAAGCTTTTTGGGACTAAGTGTCCTACTCAAGGGCAACTAAAGAATAGATGTTGAGGGACTGACAGTTCAATACTCATTCAATTTTAATCACTCAAATTGTATTAACTGGTGTGGTTATTCAAAGCATAACATCCCTGGCCATCAAAAGCTACATGTGGTTTTCTAGCATTATAAAATGGAAACACAGAGACACTCACCATGGCTTCAGACAGTAGAAAAGCTAGATTGCAAACCAAAAAGAAATGTTAGGAATATAGAAATCCATTTTCAACAACTCCAGATGTTGGCTCACAATTGATTGTTTTTTTTTTGTTGTTGTTTTTTATTTTGCATTTTGCATTTATAGTACTTTTAAAAAGTCTTGAGTCACACCTCATTTCTTTATATTTTGCGTCTAAGGAGCCAGATTTTCTTGTCATTTTTAAAAAGTGGTCTTGAGCACTAATTCTCTAGTCTTTCTGGAGATCTTTCAAAGTTTTCTTTGGACATTGGTTGCTTTTACACTCATTTTTAGTTCAGTCTTTGTACTTGACCATTTTCAGAGGAATGTTTTTTTTGGTTGAACCACTTAACATTTACCATGAATCATTTAAGCATAAAAAAAGCACCTAACTCAAGGGATGAACCAGTGTTGGCACTTTGTTACTAGCAGCCTGTCACAAAAACACATAATTTGTTCTCATTTCTTTAGATGAATCTACAGAAAGATAACATTTTGGCAGCATAAAATAGTATTTTTGCACTAACAAGGTGATTCCCAAAGAGCTATTAGTCAAAAAGTTGGCATATCTCAGCATGGTGTGCAGTGTGTCCTTAGAATTTTGAGGAAACTGGACAAGTGGAGGACAAAAGGCCTAAAAAACTATCCACAGCAAATGAACACTCTAATAATTATCTAATAATAATTATTATTATCTTTAAGAAATAGGAAAAAAAAATCCAGCAAAGACCTGACAGGACCTGAGAGATGCATTTGGTCCTTCAGTTGATCCATCTACTGTTTGCTGAAGACTCATCAGAAATGAGTGGAAGTGTGACTGTCAACAAGAAACGAGAAAAGGCTGAGGTATGCCAGATTACACAAGAACTGGACAGAAAATCAGTGACAACAGGTTTTACAGAGTGACAAATCCAAATTTGAAAATTTTGGTACAAATCATAAACAATATGGATGGAGGAGGTCAGGAGACAGTGAGTGTCTACAGCCATCTGTAAAACACGGTGGAGGCTCTGTTATGGTTGGGGGTGAATTTCAGCCAGTGGTGTTGGGGATTTTGTCAAAATTGATGGAATTATGAACACAGAAAAGTACCATCACATTTTGATCCACCATGCAATACAATCTGTAAAGCATCTGATTGGCAATGGCTTCATTTTTCAGCATGACAATGATCCCAAACACACTGCCAGTGCAGTAAAAGCATACCTGGATAGAAAAACACACAATGGAGCACTATCAGTCATAGATTGGCCTCCTCAGAGCCCGGATCTCAACATTATTGAAGCAGAGTGGGATCATCTTAACAGAGAATGGAACAAAAGGCAGCCAACATCCAAAGAAGAGCTTTGAATGTCTTTCAAGAAGCCTGGAGAACTATGCCTGAAGACTACTTAAAGAAATTACAAGAAAGCTGCCTAAGAGAGTTCAGAAGAATAAAAGTGGTTATACCAAATATTGGCTTTCAAGCTTGTTAGAATTGTGCAAACTCTGTTTTTGCCTTATATACTGTATTTCCATGTATGTTTGCCAATGTTTCAATAAATCAATGCACCTATTTCCCATATTCCTAGCAAAATATAAAGAAATGAAGGGTGGCTTAAGACTTTTGCACACTACTGTACATTCTCTTGCCAAGTGGAAAGATTTAAGTTGTAATGATTGTGCAGATCGTGTTCTAATGTACATTATATTTTGTAAAAGGCAGTGAATAACCTTGGCACTGAAGGTAGTGAAGATAGTCTGCTCAGCAGGGCAATGGGACAAAATGCTTTCATCACACCTGCTGGTTTGCCGTTCTGCTATCTAAACTCTGTTCCTTTCCTTTCCCATCATCCATCCATCAACACAGCAGTAAATGCACAGAGCATAGCCACTCTCCATTTGTCAGTGCCTATCAGAAACGGTTGCATGCCCATTACATGCCTGCTGACCCCTCTGAAGTCTAAAATAAACTCTGGTGGTGTTGCAAGAAAAATTTCACAAATGATAAAATATAGCCTACCACCCGAAAAAGATTAAGAAGCAAGAGAAACAGAGGGATTACATCGACTTCACAGTTTATCATCCAGTGCTGTCATTGTTATATTTTCATTTCAAAGACTGAGAACTGTAGTGAAAAGGCAACTGTCAGAAACTGATATGCTTTGGAATAAAAAAAAAAGGACAGGAGCAAAAAGGGCAGAAAAGAAGGTGAATAAGATAACAAGAGAGGGAGGCAGTGAGTGATCAGAAGAAAATATTTTAGTAGCCTGTTATTGAGACAAAGGAGGTCAAACTACAACAAACCACAAGCTGTATTAAAAAATCATAAGTTACACATCTGTTTTCCAGACTAGCACTAATTTCAATGTTTTTTGCATCTGCAGCAAGTGGCAGAGGTTGGAGGAAACCCAGCTTTTATATCCATAACTAAATCACCATACTTCTGTTACTGAGCTTGAGGATTTCTTTTAGGAGGTATTAGTTGCTAAACTAGTAAATCAGTAAAGCAACATTTGTGAATCAACTATGCATAAATATTTTTAAATAAATGTTAGTGAGAAACACTATCATTTGACAAATTATCTGCCATTCAAAGGGTATATCCCTGAAGGACAGCATTCGGTCACGTTCATGAGTATGATGACTGCATTGACTTTCAGGTTACTAATTCTAACTAAAAGTCTAAAGTGAGCAGGAGTATGCATATATTAAATAGAGTGTAAGGAAAAATAAAAGAATACAGACAAAAGAGACAGGTGAGTGTACATCTTTTAATCAAAATGAACAACTCAATGTGGTATTCACCATTTCAAATCTATAGTCTAATGTTTTCTAATAATTGTAAGAAAACGGATGATTTACTGCAATTTTGTGTATAAACATAACTAGTGTTGAATAATAAATAAAAATGTCATGGTGTGTTTGAGAAGAGCACTAAGTGACTGAAGAGTGTACCGAAGTGGTGGACAAGCTAAATGACCAACTGTCATCTCAAGAGACAGCTGCATGGCAAATGTTATTCCATTTACATATCTATGTAGTAAATATCTAGGTTCACACTGTCCTGTTACGAAAAATTAATCATGGTCTGCTTGATGCATGTATTTGGAGCTAACAGGTGCAACAGAACAGCTGGATTGCTTCTGCTTGATGCATGTTTTTCAGACGTTATTGAGGGATCAATATTCTCTGAGAGGTGCTGAAACGATCTATATCTATTCGTGTTTTGCTTATAAAGACAGTGTGGCATTTTGTTCCAAGCATTTAAAAGCATAAGCACAAACATTGACATTTCATCATTTAACTTTTGCGCTACAAGAAAATAGAGAGCAAGGCAATTACAGAGAAGTCAGTTGTAACTAAAGTTGTTTTTCTTTTTTTCAAATGAGTCACCTTGACAACCGTGTAGCATGCTTTATTATTTCCTTTGTCTGTGTCTCGGTGTACATGTCTTCCTTAAGGCACTTGAATGATGGCACACGCACACACGCAGTCATCGCTCATCAGAGCTCAGTCCAAGTATGTCAAATGCGTTGCCTCCTCGGAGCACTCACTGGCATGAATGGTTGTTTTTCTTTTTCTGTTGTTTTGCATTCATCACTCAGTCGGTGTGTAAATAGCTGTGGCCCTGGAGACAGCTACACAGCGCTCATTCCGTGCTTGGCTATTTCCCCGTACCCCTGCTACCCTGTTCACTTTAACCAGCTGCACGCGGTGTGCTGTTCTTGTAGAGCGAGCGCACAGCACATCCCAGTCAGTCTTTCCCCCGTTCACTCTAGGATGGATCTCTCCTCCTAGCACAGCAACTTGGCAACTTGGCAACTTGGGTTTACACTTAGGAGTGAGACGGAAGCTGAAACAGACGTCCGTTCTCCTTCTCACAAGATTTCTTTAATCTCCGCGCATTAACTTGGCGGAAAACTGCAAGATGACAGCAACTGGACTACATCCACGTTTTGTGCTCCTGCTCTGCTTCATCTCCACCGCGGCGTGCAATACGTTTGCATTCACCGAGGACCCTTCTGACAGAGGCGGGAAGGCGGACGGGTATTGTAGTCGGGTATTACGGGCTCAGAGCAATAGGAAAGAGGGCAACAGTGAGTTTCGGCTCCGCGTAGAAGGAGACCCGGAGAGCTATCACCCAGGGAGCACATACAGAGGTTGGTGTTTGCGAGATACGCGCAGTACGCTGCTTTCCATCATGTATGTGCATTGCCACTAATCCACAGTCAGCAGACTATGTAAACTTGAGATAAGTTTCTGCACAATCTACTTTCGATGCAGTGCAAGCGGTAAGACCATTACCCTCAATCACAATAAACAGACGTGTATTTTAACTACTGAAAGACTAAGGGGACATCATTTTAAATCTAATTTGAACATCCGTGAGTAAATAGCATCCTTCAAATAGTCTTGTATGATCAAAATTTTAACAAGGCTTTTTATAAAGCTAAATCCCTCTGTGGACTATTGCGTGCTTTTGGTATTCTGTTTCATAGTTAACAAGTTTCTTGAAAGCCACCCCTCGATTTCTTTCTCTCTCTCTCTCTGTCTCTCTCGTTTTTTCTAAAAGGAAAGTTTTTGGGTGCAGTAAATGGACATGTGCCATCTGCTCTGTGATTTCTAGGCTCCTGCCCTTCTGGTTCTGACAATGTGTTGCGCTGCAGTTGGATCATCGTCGTCTGCTTTAATTCCAAACAATTTTGTGTAGCAATCAGAATGGCAACTGAATTATTTTAATATTTTAATGATTTAGCTTCACTGTAAATCAGTCATTTTAAATACCTGAAGAAGTACAGAAATTACAGTTTCATCGAAGTAAATCAACATTTTTTATGTTCTGATTGGTTGTAAAATGGGCAAAAATCCCATCTTAAACATCATCTGGATATGAGAAAGACAGTATACAAATTGCACTCATCATAGCTTGTCCTTTACATATTTGAGCTCAACATAGATATTATTTATAAATGCAACACTGCTCACTTTAGTCAGGTGTTTGGAATACAAACACCTTAAGCTGTTTCCCTGTCAGGTGATGCTTACTTCTACTATTTGTTTACTTCCATCTAGTGACTGTAACTGCAACCAGCCCCTCCTACTTCAGAGGGTTCACCCTTATTGCCCTGAAGGATGGTGCAGAAGGTGACAAGGATGAGGACTATGCCGGGAATTTTCAGGTAAGATAACAGCTAAAGATAAGGCTCTGTTTTATTGATATAAAAAAAATCTCACTGATTAAAAACCCATCCCCTTCCTTGTCTGCCACACCTGTTGTAAAACCATGATATATAATGTTTATTTAAATAGTGGCACAGCAAATTTTAAAATAGTACTTGCCAGCACATTTAACCATGTCTGTACTCTCCATAGCATCCTTCGTCTAGCTTAACAACTGTGCATGACGGGAGTGGAGAGACAGATATTTTCCTTAGACAGCCCTCCTGTCTTCACATGTGTCAAAGTGTGATTATTCTCACCTCACCTCCTCTAAAAGGCTTGATATAGCATGTGAAAGGAGATCAGCACATCTCCCCTTGAGCTGTGGTTTGCTTGGCTGTTGGAGAACGTGTGTGGAGTCTAAGAAGTCATCTATTCACAAGCAGGCATCTATATAGGTACTGAACAACTGCAGTAGTTGAGAGGCTAATTAGCTTTTTATACAGGAAGGTCCAGCTGGAGTACTGTAGGGACGTGGAAGAGAACAGAGAAGGGCCAAGAGTGAGAAAGGAAAAAAGAGAAGGCAAGGCAACTGGTGCTGCTACACACATGTGATAATGGCCAAATATCTGAGGACTTTGTAATTGTAATGCAGCGTGAGGAAACAAGTGGTAGAGAAAAGACAAGATACTTGATGGAATTTCATGTCTAGTCCTAATAATATGTATACAGTGTGTAGATGCCATTATATATTCAAAATATGGAACTACACTGTAAGGTGATAAAATATGAAACCTAAACTACATTCATAACCTTTACTTTCACCACTCTATACCATATTCTGTACTTATTTTTGTAGGTGCCTTTTAGTTTATTATATCCTGTAAATCAAAGTTTATTTGTTTCAAGCCTAGATGGCAGCTTAAAGAAATGTATAGCATTTAAAGGTTGCATAAGATGGCACAAAGTATCTGGAAAGAACTCAGCAAGCAAAGAACTGATTTTAGCTTTATAAATGCTTGTGTTAGAGAAAACCTGGAATACAGTTAATAAGAGTAAAGCCATTATATCACATTTATATACTATAATAAAAAAATAGAAAGCTCTCAGTCTCAGCCATAGCCAAATCCTCACTCCTGCTCAGAACTTTTAACATGTCTGGCTTTCTCTTTTTTTAGACTCCTGTGATCCTGTTCGTTCTAATCATTTCATCCATATTATTTTACTGAACCTTTACCACAGTTCACAGGGAAGTTCACACAGCAGTCCTCAGGCTGCTCTGATCACAGTTACTGCCATGCTGTGGCACTCTCTGTGAACCTAAGCCTTGAATATGACAGGCCAGAAAGAACTCAATTACCCAGGATTAACACCACCAAGGCTTTTTTTTCCTGTTTTATTTATTGTTGCAATTGATTTGATGCCATTTTTATTTAATGCCAGCCTCAAACTTGTCCCTCGGCCATATGGCAGATGTGGTTTGGTGTGACGGGGAGCTAAACGTCAAGAGTTAATATGGGAGAGACTACATCATTTAAATTACATTCACATCGCTCAACACATGAATGGGTGTAGAGTGCACAGAGAATAATAGATAAAATAGGTAGATGTTTGATCATTACCTTTTAGATGTTCACCTTAAAAGTAAAAAGTATGGATGTGTGAGTACTGTGACCCGCTTTTGATTGGACTCCTGCCAGGTTTTTTAGAAGTTTAAGGTCTCTTTCACAGCTGCAGACGATCACCTGTCCTTCCAAGCAATATGTGACAGAGCAGTAAAAATAAACTGCTGTCTAAAGAGATATGTCTCTATCATCACCTGCTCAGTCAGTCTTTCATGTTTTAGGTCTCTTATGTCAGAAATGTATACACACACACATGCACAGACACACTATTCCTCCTTTGTGAAAGAGCTTTGGGTGGACCAGCCCCCAGGAACTGAAAGAAAAGAAAGAAAAAAAGGAAGCTGCAACAGAGGCTTTAGGCTTTATTTAACATACAGCTCATTTGAAATCTGCTGGTGTGCCCCATCTCAGCCGTCTTAGGACAGCTCCCGACTTGATGAAAAGCACTTTTATTGAGCTCTCTGGGGAGGTCAGCTGCCACTGTGTGTCTATGTGTGTTTTTTTGGCAAGAGTGTAAACCAGCAGGGAATGCTGGCGATGTCTGATGAGACATTACTTCTCAGCAGGGTGAGATAATAGGACAAGAAAAGGCAAATTGTCATGTGGCTGTGTGGCTATATGAGGGCTGGAATTATCAGGATGTGTTTTGAAATTTCTGTGGTGACTGTGCTATATGCAGTTACTTTTCTACAGCCCCTATGTTATTTTAGATTGATGCTGAATGTTATTGCTTGGCTCTGACCAGGGGATAGCATAAACCCAAGCACTTTCTTTGACACACAAACTCTTGCATAAACCCAGAAAATGCAACTCAAATCTTCCAGAAGCATGTCCCATTTTGTCAGTTTTCCTGACAGCCATTGCCAGGCTATTGTCAGAAGATTTGAAAACTAGGGAGTAAAAGAACAGGATCATAGGTCATCTTGCAGCAAATTAGTTGCTTCTTTTTGCAGATGGTGTTCAATACATTCCCATGTGACTTCGCTGGTTTTAACATGTGGTGTAGTCCATTCAGGGCAGCCCAGAATGCCTATTAGAAACCATGGGAACATGGAGGGGAGGGGGTGTGTAATCTGTCAGACCATGATAGGCTGCATACACATGAATGGCATGCATACACACACACACAGCTCCCAGGCTCCCCTTCTCACTCCCCATCTAACTCTTAACACACTCTCTCACACACAATTTCAAAGGGAACTCATTCATAACATGGCATGACAAAGGAAATTCTCTGCTGACAGCTTTATGGAGTGAGAAAGTTCCCTGTCTTTACTGCCCGGATGTCACTTCCTATCAAAAAAATCCTCGGTCTCAGCGGTTGTGCTCTCTCATGCAGGCAACTCGACTAATTTTCTGTCCAACAGTTAAAATCATTGAGGTGCTTAGTATCTCAGGTGTGGAGCTGAGTAGAGAGGGGAGCATGTATTTGGACTCTTCAGTCCAAGCCAAGTCTGGGGACTTTTTTAATGACCTGAAGAGATCAGAACTAAAAGCTAAAGTGACTGCATCCCGCCTGTGCCCTACGTCATGCAGTGCCTCTGCTTCAGCCAAGAACCCTCACCTGGTGTGCATAGCTTTTATGAGCATGGTTGGCTTACCCACAGGGATGTTCACACTGTGCTTTGATGCCAGAAAAAATTCTGGAATCAAGGTTGAGAGTTGCAGTGGCCAGCATTTGCCTGCTAGTGGTACGGCCAGGCGAGCCAACATGAGCTGGGCTGACATGATAGATGGTGACCCCACCTCCACCCCCACCCCCCACCCCCCCATTCAATGAGGAGAACCTCTCAGTGGTGGAGCCTTCAATAGCTTATTACTTTCACCCAAACTGCCGATCTGTTTCAACTTCCACAAGAATCTCTCTGCTGAGTAAAATAGTTTGTTCTACCATATCTATTTACCAGAAAATTTATAAATATGCAGCACACTCGGTAGGTTTGGCATCCTGTTGCCACTTCATTATAAACAGTATACCAGCTCACTGCATCTTCTATAAATAGTTCTTGCATAGTTTGGAGCCGTGCTTTGTCCTGTTGTAAGACAACAAAAATTGTTTAGGCGCATCAAACATGTATGGCATGTCATTAATCTCTCACATTACCACCACAGAAGTTTTCTCAAGTAGTACCCATTACATTTCTTCCATCATCCTTAGCAGATGGCTTTAAGCACATCTCAGTTTTTTTCAGTTTTTTTTTCTCTTTTATCCAGACACCTCAACTTTAGATCATTTGTCCATAATATCTTTTTCCATTTTTCCTTTGTACAATGTAAGTGTTCTTGTGACCATCTTAGGCATTTCCTTGCACATGTATTGGCAAACGTTAGATATGGCTTTTTCCTTTTCGGTCCTAGAAAGTTGACATCCTGGAGTCACTACTTCATTGTTGATGTTGAAACTAGTGTTTTGATGAAGCTGCCTGTTTGCACTGTTCTGTGAAGGTAGTAGTACACACCATTTGTAGGAAATATTCGGCAAGGAATAGCCTTCATTTCAGAACAGGAATGCTTGTTACAGAAGAAAGTTTTGCTTTCTTTTTTTTGTCTTTTTGAGACTATTATGGAACCCACAAAGGCTGGGTTCTTTGGATACTTCACTAGCCACATTTAGCACATTATTACCACAGATGTATCCATTCACTGATATTTGATCCAGTGCATGCGAGAAATCAGGTAATGTAATGATTTAGTTTAGTTTGTTTCATTATTTATTCATTTATTTATTTATATATTCATAAAAAAAGTTCACAAGATTAAAACCTATTTTAACAGAGTCTTGGGCCAACATCGGAAGCATTAACCTAGCATGTTTTTCAGTGGCAGGAGAAACCAGCACAGGTTTAAACTATGGACCCTCTTGCTGTGAGGCAACAACAGTAACCACTGAGCCATTATGCTGCTCAGTTCAGTGCAATAACTGTTAAAGTTGGAAATGTGTGCTCTACTTACTAAAATGTGCTCTAAACAGCACATAACCAATGGTTAAGACTTTGTTGAATCCACTGATGTTTACAAAAATGTGTATTTAATCTGGGCTGATGATAAGAGGAAATGTATCTGTGTGATCCAGCATTAAGTGAACAAAATGACCTGCAGGTGTTTCAAGCACTTTTTAGTCAGATCTTTTTTGATGGCATTTATATTTATTACTGATCTCTTTGTGTGTTTGTGTGTGGATGCTTTACAGATAATTGATGAAGAAGAAACACAGTTTATGACCAACTGCCCCCCTGCAGTGACAGAGAGCACTCCTCGCAGAAGAACCAGTATCCAGGTGTTTTGGACCGCACCCCCTAGTGGCTCCGGTTGTGTTTTTCTCAAGTATGTATACATCAACTGCCTGTGAGCCTGTTTAGCAGAGGCAAGCCCCTAGCTTAAACACTTGCAGAAAGCCAGTAGTTGAGTTTAGTCTACATATCCAGTCTTCTATCAAAAATATGGGTATATTACCATCCAAGTATATTTGGTGGCTCATTTTACAATTTTTTTATTTAAAAATTTTCATCTGTTCAAGAGAATGATATAATCTGCAAGCCTTATATGCCTAATAGTAGACAATCTCCTCACTCTGATTTTGAAAGTTCAGTCACCGCTAGCCAGTAGCCCAGACCTTTCCCAGTCGGCTGCCTGTTGGTCATGTTGCTGTTGTGGTAGTCTTCAGTATAATCAGCTGCTATCCTATGATTCAATGCTACCTTGTTGGACTGCAGCTGGTGATGTAGTCCTGGTTGAACTGGAGGTTCACTGAAACCAAAACCTGCAGTAGGTATGAAACTGTTTCATGTAAGGTGAAGCTAGGCTGATCTCACTGAGGCTGCAAAGCAGAATGAGGACCAACAATTGCTACTGAAACTCAGTGGTGAGGCAGGCAAGCATAATACTTCGTTACTTAATTGTCACAAGGTACTTGGCAAAAAA
>VUQS01003708.1:9051-23996 GCA_015108495.1 Heterochromis multidens
ACAAAATTGATTATACTAAAAAAAAAAAAAAACATCTATTTCTATTTTTTTGAAAAATGTGAAATTGCTCTGTTAAATATCAGATATCTTAATTACAACTACTTGCTGTGTTTCTCTAGGTTCATACAAAATCTACAGGAATATGTGATGTGATTGGGGTGTTTGTGTTTGTGTGTTAAGACAGATTACAAGACAAAAAAAACACATGGTTATGTTTTAGAAGACAAGTTAAATAGCATATGCTATACTATACTATACTATAGTTACATTAGACTTTCCTGACACACATAACTGCAGGAGTCTGCCCTTCTGCTGATGTTGAGGGTTCCTCATTGTTCTAATCAGTCATGAAAATTTCTGGCAACTGCACCTGATCAGAAGACAAACACCACAAAATACATTAGGAGGCCTATGAAAGTTTCACATCTGTACACAGAATATTACATTCCCCAAATTTTTTATAAATGATATATTGATGTTGTCATAGAAACAGCTGTTCAACCACATCCCTGCTCCTGTGCATCTGATTCATTTTACTGTTTACTAAATTCTCATCTTGTTTTAGACCGGCTATTCCACACATGCCCACCAGATGATCCACTGACTTCCTGCCTCAGTTGATCACTGGACACATCACACCGTTCATCACCTGGGTTGTGTTCATCCCTGACAAACCTCTCAAAATGCTCATTTAATCAGAAAGGATTTTGTTACAAAATCCTTGCACCTATGGCAGCTGATTCATTGTTCGTGTGCAACTGACATATACTGTATGTGTTACTGCCAACTGTATAACGCTTCTGACACAACTACGATTGAGTCAAAACTTATGTCAACAAAGGAGGATTCTCTTGAGCTAAAAACAAAATGCCAATGCAGAAGTGACAAAAACTGCAGTTCCTTAGTTGGCCATTTGAGGCTGGCTACAAAAGCAAGTCAATCCCATTGACAGCATAAAAGATGGAATTAGCCACTGTGACATCATCTGTTGGTTTTGGACTACCAGTGATAGTGTTTAGGCCACTGTGTGTTTTTGTTTGTTTGTTTTTGTTTTTGTTTTTGTTTTTGTTTTTGTTTGTTTGTTTGTTTTTGTTTTTGTTTATTTTATTTATTTATTTATTTTTTGATTATTCATCCATCCATCCATCCATCCATACATACATGGATGAAGGGTGGAGTGCTAATTTATCACCTAACGCTAGCAAGCTTGGTTAGCAAGCTGCATTCATAAATTTATAACGTATCAGCTAGTTAGTGCTAAGTAATGGACTACTAAACCACTAGAATTTCACTCACCAAAACTGAAGTACAAACTTCTTGGTCTGTACCACACAGGAAGTCATAACATTAGTTAGATAATCCATTAAACATGCTCCAAAAGGCACCATCAGCACACACACGGTGAAGAGGATCAGTGTAATGGCTCAGGGTAGTGCGTATGTGTCCTAGTGTCCCTCTGAATACTGGAGGTAGGGGTGTGGCTGCTCTGGCTGGCCTGTGTGCCAAAGAGGGAGCTGCAGCTGGTAGGTGTCTGCTAGGATTAATTTCCACAACCTAAAGTCACTGAACTGGACTTCTCTGTTATGTTTGTTTTGTTGGTGCCTTTTGAAGCATTTTTAATTGAATTATGTGACTAAAAATATTGCTTGCTCTGTGCCAATCCAAGAGTTTTGTGGGTGAAATTGTAACATTATTAGTCTGTTGCTTAGCACTAAATACCAGATATGTGTGTCTAGACAATGTACCTTTACTGTTTATGAAACAAAGCCTTAGCTGATAACTTAGCATGGCACCCTCTCATCCAGACATGGTGACTTCTGGCTCCAAAAAACTAACGGAGCAGTGGCCAAAATCCCAGTGTTGAGGTTTCAGAATTAAGAGTCCAAAACCAATGTGTGACATTGGTTTTGGACTACATCCTTGTTTTTTAGTCTATGACTCCAACACATTGTGCACTGATGCACAGCGTTTCGAGAAAACACATGGAAACTTGGAAATTACAGGAAAAGTTGCACACCATTTTCAGTTTGAATGTACCTCTGTTTTCTTTTCCCTGCAAAGTACTGTCAAAAGACACCAGTTAGTCTCTATTTGATCTAGTCATACAAAGGTTTAAAATGATTAAATTTACATTGCAGTTGAAATTTTCTCGTCATCTCTGACACACAAACTGTTGCACCTTTGACCCAAATGGTGGTCTGGGAAACAGGAAATTGTTGTGACTTGTTATTGGCTTTGTACCATTCCCTTTACTCAGTTTGCCTCATAAATACTAAATAAGTACAAAATAGAGCAGTTATGAGACTGGAACTGATGCTTTTGAATAAATTTTGTACTTATTAGCTCAGTTAGAAGCTGAACTAAGCTAACTGTTTACTCGTTAACTTTTTCAAAACAAGGGTAATGGTTTAAAAAAAGGAAAGTAAAACAGTACAGAGAAAAATTGGAGCTACTTAGTCTGACTAGTGCTACAAAACTGAATTATAGTCATAACAGTTCACCAACCAGTGTCTTCTGCACCCATTAAACTCACATAAACAACAGAAAGTCGCTTCTTGTTATGACCACCACTTTATTTGATTTGAAGTCTATAAATATTGTGATATTGTTTGTGTGGTTGACCTATTTGCCACCTTTTACTCTTTCAGCTTCCTATTGTAGTCGTTGCTGATTTTAGAGGTGTAGCTACTGTACTGAGGTGTGTAATTTCAACAAGGTGTTGATTGTGGCACAACCTTTAGTGCTGTACATGATTGTGTTTTATGGCTCAGCTATTTCCAGAGCACTAAAACCTTCACTGGTGACAACATGCTGACATAACATTTCACTTTACAGTTTAATCAAGGTTGAATGGTAGAAGAGTAAACAAGCATAGTGACTGACACATAATGTTCAGGAGAACCTATTAAATGTTGTATTTGTTCAGTGTCTACTTAGATTTTAGGATAATGATGGCTTCTGCCGCTATCTATCATCCTCCAAAATAAATGATTAATAGTCTCAGTCCACTGACAGTCACTTTTCTTACATAAAACAGAGTGAAGAAGGAATGTGAGGAATGGACAAAAACATCTGTGGCATGAGGTTGAGATACTGAAGCCGCTATAATCAAATATGGCTTCGTCTTCAGCATACATTTATCTTCGTCATCGTAACACTTTAAAAGGCTCAGCAACCCATGACTACTGATATTTTGCCTTTTGTCACATTCCCAATTGCCTCTTATTAACTGTTCTCTGAAAGATAACTTGGTGTGTTTAAATTTTACAGACCTGCTCTGAATGTGATCTAAAATGGATCATAATACAGGACAAAGGACCTCTGCCTCTATCCTCAAAAATGCAGCTGAAGAGAGACAGTACTTGGAGCTATGCATTTACTTATATGTATTTACTTATTGCTGGGATTTTCCTGCACAACCATCTCTAGGGTTTACAGAGAATGGTGCGACAACAAGACATTATTCTCTGGGTGAACATGCCTTGTTGATGCCAGTGGTCATAGGAGAAAGTCCAGTCTGTTTCAACCTGATAGAAAGACAATGGTAACTCAAATAACCACTCCTTACGACCAAGGTAAGAAGAAGAGTATCTCTGAATGCACAACAAATCAAATTTTTGGGCTATAGCAGCAAACAACCACACTGGGTGCTATTCCTGTTAGCTAAGAACAGGAAACTGAGGCGACAGTTTGCATGGGTTCACCAAATTTGAACAATTGGAAAAATGATGCCTGATCTGATGAGTCTCATTTTCTTCTGTGACATTCGGGTGGTAGGGTCAGAAATTAGTGTAAACAACAAGCATGAAAGCATGGAAGCCATTTTCCCTTGTATCAGCGGTTCAGGATGATAACCATGGTGTAATGGTGTGCAGGATATTTTCTTGCACAGTTTAGTCCCAACTGAGCATCATTTAAATGCCACAGCCTACCTCATTATCGTTGCTGACCGTGTCCGTCCCTTTATGACCACAGTATACCCATCTTCTGAAGGCAAAAGGGAACCCAGTACTAGCAAAGTATAACTAATGAAGTGGCCAGTGAGTGTATATTCTTTTCTAAACATGACCCTAGATCAAATTGTTTCATCTAAAAGATATAATTTGGCCTGAGGGTGGCAGCAGAGGAGAGGTCATGCCAGAAGAGTTTATCCCTTGCGTGGTGGTCATTTTAGAGACTCAAGTCAGGTTCATGCTCATAATAAATCTGCTCTATGACAATATATTACTTTGATTTTGATTAATTTGAGTTTATTTTTTATTCCAGCATCCAGTCTGGAAACTTTAAACATGCTACTCTTTGACTGGTTATATCAACTCCATAATATTGTATTCTCTTAGATTTTTATAATTGTAAGGTATATAATATTACCACTGTCCTTCTTTTATTTCTTTTTGGTTGCCGTTATCATGGGACATTGAAGGATATGCTGAATATATAATGTTTGTCAGCAATTTTCTGCCATGGTCACTGGCTAATCATCAGAAAGCAAACATTAACTCGCAGAGTCTGTGTAGTGCAAATGTATTTTTGCAAATGCATGTTTGGTGCCATCTGGTGACTTCAAGCATAGGAGTTGAAGGATTTAAATCAAGGGCCAGGCATCTGATAAATGGAACAGAACAGCTGCCATATTACTCAAGCTGCTTGGTGAAGTAATGAACACATTGCAAAACAAAAATTCTGGAAGATCCCTGTGCCTTATAAACTTATGGATAAATATAACGCTGTACTGTACTGTGTTGTTACATAATTAATTTTTTTTGCTAGTTACTGTACAACAAAGAAGGGATTGACTCCTCCTCTGTTCCACAATCTGTTTGTACAAATTTAGTTAAACAAGAGCTAGAAAGTGTGTGAAAATTGCAAAGGATGTTTGGAGGTTCCCACAGCAATGTGTCACAAGTTAATACTTGCAATAACAAGCAACCAGTTGAGTAATGCCTAGTGACTGTAGCTTCAGTCTAAGCAAGATGGAACATGAAAATATTCCATAAGCTTTAAATAGTTTTACTATATTCATTTATGATTCATTTATTATAAAATGCAATTGCTTACACTAAATCTAATAAGTAATGACATAGCTATAGAATAGAATACATAAGATAAACAGTAATCTTATATGATTTTGCTAAAATATACTGCATAAAATTGACTTTACTGGCATCAAATAACTTTTGTTAGCAACCATACATGATATGAAGGCAGTAGAAATTTTGAACATGAATGTTTTTAATTTACCTAAATAAAATTACTGATCATTACTGCTAAATCTTGCAAACATGCTTCTTTTTGAGATATGAATTCTCACAATGGATGGTGTACTTTTACTTCACGATGGACACGCCTGTGCTTGTGTTAGAACAAGCACTGTGGAGGTGTAATCACACAAGGGAGATGCTCTCCACCTCTCTGCAAGACCTGAGAAAAAGAAGTTGATGCTGCTGTCTGGCACCACGCGGGTATTTTTCTCTAAAAGGTACCTAATTATGCTTACTTATAATAAGATTAGAACTTATTTCTGTCTTGGATATCATGTATAAAAACATTGTTTCTCCTCTCTCAGATAAAAGGCATTCTCATATATTTAAGGCATGCTCATTTTTACACACGCCTACTTCATGTTAAGATAATTCTTACAAGAATGTTATATTTGAGAAGAGAAATAAACCAGCTTTCTTTGGAGGCAATTAATCTTTTCAGCAATTAAATGTGTTGCTGCTAGTTGGTGAACTGTTAGTGGGTATTTCTAAGCTTTCAATCCTGCTTCTCTTGCAGCCAAGATGCCAGAAACAGCTGAGGCTGTGTCAGCCACTCTCACCACCAACAGAAATTGCACTATTGAAATAACCAATGTCAGCGGTAGCTACTGCCTCATTAACCCCAAGTAAGTCTGTAAATGTCTTTGTCATTTTAACACTTGTAAAATTGATTGATTGAGCAAATAAATGAATAGTATTTAGGACCAAACCTGAATGGTGAAATGTTTACTTCATAAAACATAAATCAATGAATGACATCACACAGTACATGCAAACAAACATTGTGATGAACAATGGAAATTTCATTAGATCATACATTAAAATCACTATAATGCTGCTTTTGATCTCATAAAAGCCATATCATGTAACATGTGTTTATCCAACCACCCGTAATTAGGTCTGGCCACCTAGTGTTTGTGAAAAAAAAGTCACATATATGTAATTATTATTTTCTTTTGCGTGAGAGCCATCTATAATTTGGGGGTCACCACAAGTTCCAGCATGTGTTCTCTCTGAGAGTCACAGAAAAAAAAAGTTCTGCATAAGATGTAAACTTAAATTCAATGTGGTTTTTATAGGCAAAGCTCAATGGCACTGCAAGCAAAATACAGTGTACCATCCATTATAACATTAATAAAATATTAGGTTTATATAGCTACCTACTGTGTTTCTCAACAATGTAATATGAGTTTTCCCACCTCTGACAAAAAAAAGGAAAAAATTAATAAAACACAGCAACAGAATAAATATAAACAATTCATGTCTATTGGAATCTGTGCCATCCTTCTACATTTATCTAGCTGTGGGAAGACAGGCCATATTTTGGATGGCTGGTTTTCATGTGTGACATTACTTTGCTGAGAACATCCACCTATCCATCATGCAGTGACACACACTGCCTCATTGCACATCGCATGCAGGTACACTCACTGTTGCTTAGAAGTCCACAGTAGTACTCTCAGTCACACTCCATCCATCAGCATAAGATGTTTCACCCTGGAAAGCCCAACACTCAAAAAGTAAATTGACAATCTCCACAAAACTTACAAAAGTGTGTTTTTTCATCAAAAGTATGAGAAGTGTGACATAAAAGTTGTTAACTGATTAGTAGTGATAGTAAGGATTTATCTCTTGCTCTAATGTATAGGGTGTACATGACAAGTGGCTTCTGTCAACACCCGCCCCAGCCCACGATTCGTACCACCAAGACAGAAGTGTGCTCCTTCACCAAGGATGACAACACTGCCATGGGTGCTGTTGGCCTGCTAACCTACGATTTATTCCATATGCAGAGCCGGGTTTGCTCTGATCGCATGGCTATCATGTTCTCTGTGCCCTTTGACCATAACCTGTATAAGAACCGACTGGCCGTAGGTGTGTTTGAGCAATCCCGTGCTTGTGATAAACATCTGTATGACCAGATGTATGATGGGAAGGATCTCAGCAATTTCACCCGCTCTGAGGCAAATGGCTGTGGGCTGGAGTACAAGGCAACATATGTTGATCTGAGGGCCACAATGTCTACAGTTGGAAAAGCCATTGTTAAAGTGGAGCTCTATGATAAAATGGGTCATTAGTGTGCAGTCTACTGGTATTCTGCTTTTCTGTTCTTTCTTGTTTTTGTACTCACAGAAAAATAAACTTCATTTGATTTGACGACTCTTGTCATCCTAAAAAACATTTAGGAGAGGAAGACTGATTTTGCTGTCATCTGTATTTTGTGTCTGCTGAAAGATATCAATATCTGACAGCCACCTCATTGATTCCCCATTAGCTTAGCTCTTGAGCTCATGTACACTGTATACTCTATTTTCGTTTATTATGGTAATAAAACATTCAGACCCAATGCTTGTGTTACTTTGAGTGGGATATGTTTTCATTCATATGCCTTCATTATTACTGATGAACTGTGATCATTTTTTAATCTCTTATCTGGATCCGTCCAATTCTAATGAGCAACAACAGATGGAAAATCTGCATAGATGTTTTTTTAATTTGTCTGAAAACAATATTGTTCTTCTTTAGCTGTTAGACTCTCCATCTTGCTTGATTGTGTGGTATTTGGAATCCAATAGGTTCAGCAAGATACTGAGCAAAGTATAGCTCCAGAAATGTCTGTCTCAACTTGTTTAATCTGCTTTTTTCCTCTGTTTCACAATACAAGAGGAATGACAGTCCCAAACCGTATCCCTTACCCTACAATATTATAGGCTTGAGGAGCTTACCTCAGAGGTTGGGATCCAATGGGAAATTGTTAGAAACTGTTCAACTTAGACTAGGGTGTGCCTGTTTCATCCCAGAGGGGAAAACAGTAATATTTGTTCTCTTAGTCTTCTTTTCGTGTGGGCCATGCGTTTAGAAAGAGGGTGTGCTATCCTGTGTTGAAGCAGGGTTGTATTTCAAGTGGGAGGGTTTTCTGAGTGATTACTACATCCTTGTAAAAAAAAATAAGAAAAGAAAGAAAGAAAGAAAGAAAGAAAGAAAAAAAAATCAACCAGCACTTGCCTTTCAGGTAACTTCTACCGCTTTAGGACTTCAAGCACTAACAGTGTTCCTCAGCAGGTAAGTCACTTCATTTAGGGAAAATTACTTTAGGACAGTGCAGAGAATGCATCTTCATCTCATGGTTCTTATAAAAAGTAATTTGTAAGATATATAAAAGTTTGATGAGGCATTTGTTTGATTTCTTTATTGTATCTGCTGATTAAAGGGGTGATCCTATTCTTTAGTTTTCATTCTAACTTTATTACTGTATAGTACTAATTTTAAAGTACTGTTACTGAAGTGGTGCACTCTGTTATAAGGCTGTAGCCATTCTCTGTTCTCTGTTGAAATCTCATTAGCCTGTGAAATGCATCATTTTTACTCAGTGCCAGTCAATGTGTGCTTTTGAAGGTCAGTGTAATGATAATAGAGTACATCAACAGAGAAGAGATCAAGCCTGAATTTTATATTGTTATAAGTTGATTCCCATGATTCTCACTGCATCCAGGTTACAGGTATGAGCTGGCTGACATTTAAATTATTTTTTATTAACAACAGAATTCACAGCCACTGCAACATGACAGAGACAGCTGAAGCTGTAGCTGCTGACGTGAGCAGCAAGAGAAGTGTGACCATCGAAATATCAAATCTCACTAACAACTACTGCCTTATCAACCCCAGGTAAGCCCAGCCTGTGTTGGAATTGTGACATTTCAGGCTTATATGAAACACATAGATCAAAAAAATGTGTGATGCATGTTTCTATTTGTGTACTAATTAGGGTATATCTTGAGAATGGGGAGACATACAACCCACCACAACCTACAGTGCGCCCTCTAAAGACAGAGGTTTGCACATTCACCAAATCCAGCGGCAAAGCAACAGGCACTGTTGGTGTACTGACCTATGACCTTTTCGAGAGGTCACGGAATGACTTCATTGAGACTGTGGCTCTCATGTTCTCAGTCCCCTGGGACTACAACCTGTACAAGAACTGGTTTGCAGTGGGCATCTACAAAAAGGGCCGTAACTGTGACAAGGATTTGTACAAACAAATGTACTACGAGAAGAATCAACATGAACATGGGTTTGTCAGGGAGGAAGCCACTGGGTCAGGAATTAATTACATGGGCAACTACCTAGATATCAGGGCAACTATGTGTCCTCTAGGCAAAGCCATCATGAAGGTAGAGGTGTGGGATAAGCTTCTTACACCCATGGGCCAGCAGGCATACTAAAGGGCCCCTTGCTACCAGTATTTTTGTCATGTTTTGTGACAGCAAAATTTATCCCTCCACCTTCTGCTTCTTCCTGGCAGACTATTTCTAATACAGCAGGCATGCATGATTTAACAGATGTATTGTTGCTGACATGTGTCTGTATACCTGGATATTACCCTTCAGTAAATCTGCTTAAGATCAGAATTTAGTTTGTTTGTAAATTCACACAGCAATCCCCCCACCCTCCAGAATCACAGCTTCTCTCTGTTTCAATAGCATTCAGTTATAAAATGGAATCTTTAGAAATGGAAATCAAAGGATGACTCACCAGAGGATGAGGGCACATAGCTTAATAAAATACGCAGAAAGCTTGTCTGTATTTACCTTGACACTGTAGTCTGAGGAATAAAATAAACCTTTTTTCTGAAGCTATTTGTGTATGACTGTCTGTTGACTGAGTTTAGAAGATGCAAAAGTGCTTCACAAGAAATGAGATTTCATTTTTTAAAACACTAAATTATATATATATATTTTTGTGCATCCATACTATTTACAAAGGCTTCGTAAGGATCAGTCTAAAGAAGAATTGTTAGTTATAAGGACAGAAACAAAGGGTGTTTTTTCATGGCTGAATTAGAGCAGCATAGGCATACACCCTACCTCATGATATATAGCTTAAAGGAGATGTGTCACTGTAAATAATCCATTTATAGTTCATCAAAGTCTTCGTATGACTTGAAAAACAATTTTATTCATTTTTTTGGTATTTGTTTTTATTCTATTTGATTTGTAATGCAAGAAGTTAAAATAATGAATGAAATCATTTCTGTTATAATTACTATTAATAATGTTACAGCTAAATTACAAAATCTGCTGTAAAATAAAAGTTTTCAGTGTCTCTACAAACACCTAAATGAAAGATGAACAAAACCTTGTCATTAAAAAATTTAATTAAATGCAACACAATGTGTACAGCAATTTTTAAGAAAGTTTGCATTGCTGCCCTTTAATGTATTTTCTAATAACTAATTTCCAATAATAATTTGTAATGTTATTGTCCAAAACAACAATCGTCACTTAATTTTTATGAACCAGTAAACTCGAGGAGAAACTACACTTGCTTTCTTGTGATTATCATCTTGGCAAGCTGGATGAGATTTAGGTGAAGACCCTATTATTATGACTCATTTCACTTACTAAAAGCTTATAACTATTTAATTGGGCAGAAATTACTATCTTGATGTGTAATGTCATCATCAAAGATTTTATTTTTCAGTAATGGCACAGCCAATTCTTTGTGGATACAGTCATTAACCTCAGGAAAATATGAGCTTCTCAAGAAGAAGGCACAATATCACCTCTTAATTCACATCTTATATGAGGTTATTATAGGTTCTGCCTATTCCATCTACGATCTCAATACTGGCTTCCTGATTCTGTTTTCCCATTAGATTTATGGTGGTTTTGCAGTATTAACTGTTCAAACCACAAAGAAGCTCAGATCAAAGGTTTTGCTCTCTGTCACCTTTGCATTTGCATAAAAGCCATACATAGTAAAGAGGCATAACCTGGGCATGTATAAGCACAATCCCTGAAGCACTGTTGAGTGACACACTGGAGAAATGACACACAGTCCCTTTAAACAGATAGGAACACTAAGCAGAAACTTTTGTTTTATCAAAGCATTAAAGTAAGGATAAATGCCTGCGCATTCCTTTCATATTTTCCCCTTCAATCTCTTCAGTATTTACTATACCTGCGCGTAAGTCCATATTCATTTTTTGTATTATATTGTTTACTGCATGTTTGTGTAAGAGTGCTCCTGTATTTTCAAATACATTAGTATGTACAGTATGTGTTTGCACCCTGTTGTGGTGAGCATCTCTTCTAGGTCTAGGTATGCACCTGTGTCTGTAGATATGGATATTTTATATCAAATGCATTCTTTTGTGCATTATGTGTTTTGTATTTTGGAGTGAAAAAAAATCTTTCAAGAACAGTGCAGGATTAGACTTCTTAAGCAAGGAACAAAAGATGTGAGAAAATGTTATTTTTCTAGGGAGATAAATATAAGAAGCTCAGCATTTGAGGATTGAAACAGATGCTAAACATGAGGGAATCCAGCTACTTTTCTTGGTAAAAGCTTCTGTTGCAATCTTTCCAGGATATTAAGAGGCAAGAGAGGTGGATAAAAGCATGAGCAAAGTCAACATGTCTTTTCATTAGGCATATATCTGCTGATCACACTAAAACAACAGTAAGGTTCCAGTTACACCCACTGCAGGAAGTTAAGAAAATATTTTTTTTTAAAAAAGGCAGACAATTACTCAAATATATAAATTTGGAAAACCTGGGAAAACATAAAAGCTGTTACTCCATTTGCAATTTTTGCAAGCATTTTTGCTTAATATTGGTATTTTCTGCATTGTTATATCATAAATAATAATTATTGAATTAATTTCTGGTGCTAATGATATAGTTTCTACAGTTTCTGCAATTTTTGCTATATTTTTTAGAAATAGAAAAAAGACACATGAAGATTTGGAGAAGATGCATGCATTCATCTCTCTTTGCATCTATAGTGGAGTCTCTTTCTTTCCATTATCATCACCACCTGCTTTTTGTTGTGTCTATTCAGCATATCTTGTGATGAATCAGGCTGTCAAGATTACAAATTTTGATATTAAATTTCAGCTTCCAATGTGTTTTGTCTTACAGTCATTCTATTTGCCTTGCAGTGTATAAGACATATATTTGTCAAACTGGGTGTGCTAAAGGAATTTCCATGACCCATGGTTTGGCATTAGGCCTACACCTCTGTTTGCAAATCACCAAGGTTACAATCAGCAGCATAAAAGATATTATTCTCCCTCAAAATAAACAGGCATCTACTTTAAAAGGTCAGTTTCCGAGTGTCTTCAACAACAGAATAAGCTCTCAAAGACTGCCATCTAGAGGCTCCCCACATATATTATAAGTGTACTCACACAGTTACCTGCTCTAAGTGGTTTAGGGGGGATAAATATGTGGGTAAAAACATTTTCTAGACTCTATAGCTACTGCATTCACAGTATAATATGTCCTATGAATTTAAACCAAAAAAACTTTTAAGAGGTAAAGCTAGCTTTGTGCCCTTCAGAAGTTGATCACTCCATGTCTTCTTCTGTTATCACCAGGTCCAAACATGTCTTGACATCCAGCTGGGCCTGGTACTCTTTGATAGTTTGCTGCGCATCTGATCTGATGTGTGTCAGGCTGGTACCAAACACCTGCAGCCCCAACACTGGAGCTCAATTCCAGGCTTCAGTCTCAGTCAGGTTCACCTCGAGAGTTTCTACCAGGGTGGAAAAGAAGGGGGAAAAGTCAAATATTGCTTGGCTAAGGTTGAGCTTTTCTAAGATTTATATGGTTTATATTTCATAAACTCTTCATAATTCCTGTCGTACCATTTTAGTTTGTTATTTTTGAATCTCTCAGCATGCAGAGTGACACAGATGCGTATCATGTAACAATACAGATAGCCTGAGGAAAAACACTTAAATGTTCTTTGTTTTCAGCATTTTTACAGTACAAAAAAATGCTTCTGTTCCTCTAAAATGGATTAATCTTGTAATAAAGATAGAATTTAGAATTTGAAATGTTCTGCTTTTCTACTATAAATGCTACGTATATTCATTTAAACTTGAATTTATCAGAATCTATATCCAGTGGCGCTTCTCAATTTTTACATTGTTGTTGTCATTTGTAAACCTTAAAGAAAAAATAAAACTACAGTGCACTTACACCTACACAATTTGGTCCTTAAATTAACTAGAATTTATATTTTTATGCAAGCAAGCATTAGGAAAGGGTTACTTGTAGTGATGACCCCACAGAAAATAAATACTTGAATAAATAAAACCAGGCTTTCTTTCACACTGAAGCATTCCCATGACTTCCAGCTTATTGTTTTGGTTATCCTGCCTGAAAACTTGTTTTTTGTTCAGCATCGGTGTTTTTATTAGTGTCTTTTTACTCAAAACATCCAGCTGCTTTGAGTAAAAAGCTCACTTTTCGTTTCTGCCCAAGGCAAATTGACAATTAAAGTAGTAAGTTTATTGAGTAATGTTTCTCAATATCTGCCGGATGCAAGAAGGCAGGAGTTTTCTCACAAGTTTGCAGTATCAGCTCGAAAGGTAATATCTGAGTTTACTGTTTCCAAGTTGTCAAAAAAAATTGTCAGTTTAGATTTAAGAAATAGACTATGTAAAATTACCTTATAATGCTTACCATTATTCTGTGTGTATTTAATCCCAGCCTTAAGTCATCAATAGTGATGTGAAAAGAATATGAAAAGAATATATATATAGAGGGACAGAGAGAGAGCGCGCAAAAGTTCCTTCTGGTTGTTTCTCAAGTTGTCTTGCTTTTTCAGGGATAAATCTCTCAGGTTCATCATCTAACCAAAAATGTTGACCTTCAGGCTGCTGCAGGCCCTGCTCTTTTTTCATCATCATTGGAGAAGTGATGTTTCTGCCTCTTTTCACTCAAATTTTCAGCTGGCAGTGAAACAAGGTTATCCATGCTTCATATTTCTTTGAGTTTATTCTGACTGATCTAGCAGCCGTTTTCATGTCAAACCTACTTGAATGTACAGTCATCTGCTGCCAGCATGGTGTCAGCCAGCTGAAGGGTCAGCTCTGACACAGCAGTACCAGCTGCCTGGCTCTCACACAACAAAGTAATTACTCATGTCACACTGAATGACTCGCATCAGTGGGTGCAATCTTTAATTTTCATCAAATCTGGACAAACTCCAGTGTGTATGTGTGGCAATAATCTAGCTAGTGAGAAAAACATGTCATGCAAAAAAGTTTATTAGACATCAGGACATGTATAAATCAAATCACTAATTCATCAATAACCTGATATAGGCTGACTTAAGATACTCCCTTTCATCAGCCATACATGAATCCCCAGTCACGCTACTAAGGGCATATATCAAAGCTTGCAGCAGTTCATAGATGCCCTTACATGCCGTCATGCCAACGACACTGCCAGATCGCTGGGGTATTGCAGTCATGAGCTCCCATGGTGAGAAGACCCAGAAGTACCCAACAAAGAGCCCAAACTCAGCACCTGCAAATAGGTACACAGCTGAGGCTCACTGGTCCCTCCTGCTGAGAGAGGAGGTTATCTGGTATCTTTTTGTACTGTAAAAAGTTCATTTCAGAAATTTATATTCGTGTATTTATGGTTTTGCCATTAGAATTTGTTCATAATTCAATTCAATTCAATTCAATTTTATTTATATAGCGCCAAATCACAACAAATGTCGCCTCAAGGCGCTTTATATCGTAAGGTAAAAACCCTACAATAATACAGAGAAAAACCCCAACCCCCTATGAGCAAGCACTTGGCAACAGTGGGAAGGAAAAACTCCCATTTTCAGATCTCTTCAGAGATGTTCAATTGGGTTCAAGTCTGGGCTCTGGCTGGG
>VUQS01003709.1:0-14428 GCA_015108495.1 Heterochromis multidens
AACGAAGGAGTGGCTTCATAAGAAGCATTTCAAGGTCCTGGAGTGGCCTAGCCAGTCTCCAGATCTCAACCCCATAGAAAATCTTTGGAGGGAGTTGAAAGTCCGTGTTGCCCAGCGACAGCCCCAAAACATCACTGCTCTAGAGGAGATCTGCATGGAGGAATGGGCCAAAATACCAGCAACAGTGTGTGAAAACCTTGTGAAGACTTACAGAAAACGTTTGACCTCTGTCATTGCCAACAAAGGGTATATAACAAAGTATTGAGATGAACTTTTGTTATCGACCAAATACTTATTTTCCTCCATAATTTGCAAATAAATTCTTTAAAAATCAGACAGTGATTTTCTGGATTTTTTTTTCTCATTTTGTCTCTCATAGTTGAGGTATACCTATGATGAAAATTACAGGCCTCTCTCATCTTTTTAAGTGGGAGAACTTGCACAATTGGTGGCTGACTAAATACTTTTTTGCCCCACTGTATATGGAGGAAACGAATGAATGACAGGAAGGGAAACTTTGCTCCCAGTTCCTGCTTATGTATCATGCCAATATGTAAAATTAACATGTATGGAGTATATATGTGAGAAAGGGGCTTGGGCCTGGAGGGATGCAAGAGGAAAGAGTGTAAACCAGGCACTAGGTGATAAAGAGTTGAGGAGAAAGACGCACAGGGAACTGTGTTTGTGTTACCAGTAGCCTCTTGAGTACCTCGCAGCTTCTTCTGCCAATTCATCTCATTGAAGAGATCCTCAGAGCGCAGGAAGAAGTCATTGATCTTGCTACCTTGTTCATCTCGCTCTGTAGTGTAGTATACACGCAGCTTGGACTCCTGAGTGAGGAACTCGCAGATGTTGGGCACAGGGAAGACTATCTGCTCCATTGTGCGATCCAGTCGTACAATCTGGACACCAAACACAGCAGCGGCCACCAATCAAAACATCTGTGACTGTAGCAGGCAAATTAACCCTCACTCTTTTATAGATTATATGAAAACAGGTTGTACCCTTAATTGAAATCAAGATTATTATTGCTAACTAAAACTAAAGTAAAAACTAAGACTAGATGTAAGAAAACATTTTAGTTAACTAGAATAAAAATAAAAACTAGACTTTTGAAAAGAAAATAACTGCAATGATTTTGTGAATTTGGAAAACTAACAAAAATTAAATAAAAATATAGAGGAAATCTCCTTAGTTTTAGTATTTGTTAGTTTGGTGAAATTTGTTATTACAACTTGCCTGATGAGGCTTTGATGGATGGGTTTATTGAGACTTTGGATATCTACAAGAATGTAAGCCAACTACTTAAAAAAGTTCTGTGTTTTTATTGTAATACCTGTACTGATTTTCTTAAATGTTACCTCGGGCATATGCCATTGAGACAATAATAATTAAAAAGACTAAACACTGACACTAATAATAAAAACTAAACTAAAATAAGCAAACCCACTATGGAAACTCAATGAAACTAAACTGAATTAAAAACAAAAAGTCAAAACAAAATAAAAATAAAAACTAACTAGAAAATACAAAATTATGATAACTCTGATTCAAATGGACTGACTGGTATAAACTGCACTTTGCAGGAGAAATAACAGGGTTGTTTTCTTTACAAAGGCAGCTCATGAACTGAACCAACAACTTGAGCTTGGAATACTGCCAACAATCGGCATTCCTCCTACTCCTATGCGCACAGGAAAATGAGCAAACATGCCAAAGGTGCTTGTCATTCTGTCACGCGACACAAAGAAACAAAAACAGGACAAGAGGAAAAAAAAAAAAAATGTATCACATGCTTCAAAGACAATTGTTAAGCCAAAACATGTCACAGTCCTCTTAAACCAAAACAGGCATCTTGCAACAGAGATGTTAGATAGTGTGCATACAGAAATGAAACTGTGGGAAAATGGTGAATTGAAAATAAAATACAAAAATGACAGCAGCAGATACACATTAGCACAGTTTATTTTAGCCACAGAGCCAAAAACTGACCTCAATCTGAGCTGTGTGTTTGGCATAGAACTCCAGGGCCTCGTCGCCTTCTCCATATGTCCCTCCTGGCTTTAACATAGCCTGCAGCTCCTTGTTGTGGCGGGCTAACTGAAAACAGATGAATGACAGACAGTTGTCACAAACATTCTTTCCAGGATGTCAAAAAGCTTGGCCAGCACTGCTGGCATTTAGCAGCTTTGTTAACACTACATGCTATTTTTTCCTTTGTTTGAATGCATTTCTTTCATTCACTTACAAGGCTACAGGGTAGGACTGTTTATACCCATAATTACTGTCATTGCACTAATTGATTGTATGAACAGTCAATAACAGTTTGTTATTGAGCAGCACACAGCCTGGAAGCTTTCAAAGAAGAGGGGAGTATAAAATGGCAGGTATCATGTGTTTTTAGGAGCCACAGACTACAAATCCACTGGCCATATTATGTAGCTATGTGGCAGCATTTGGTCATGGTGTGTCCCCCTTTCCACACCAATTTTACAGTGGCTTACCTGATGTGCCAAGATGTAGATGTTATGACCAACATTGCGTGGAGATGCAGAGTGCTCCTCCTCTCCATCCTCACCCTCCTGTGGCTCCTCAACCTCTATCTCTCCCTGCATGTAGGCCTTTTTGATCACCTCCACCTGCAAGAATAAAGACCGTCATAACAGCACCTACTTGTTACCATGTGATTGTTTGTATTTCACACATACCAGCTCTTTAGGTCTCATATTGTATAATATCCTCTCGGCATTCTCGCTGTCATGGCGACTCTCCATAATTGCAAGAAGGAGCTTGGAGGCATTATTCTGGGAAAAGATGAGACAGCACAGATAACAGCACGAGCATAATTAAGTTGATTTTATCTACCTGATGTTCAGCATTCCAGACTTCCAGAGATGATAAATCAAATGTAAGTGTTCTTACTTTGTCGTGTGTTGCTTTTATGTACACTGCTCAAAAAAAATAAAGACTTTTTAAATCAGAGTTTAGCATTAAGTCAATTAAACTTCTGGGATATTGATCTGGTCAGTTAAGTAGCAGAGGGGGTTGTTAATCAGTTTCAGCTGCTTTGGTGTTAATGAAATTCACAACAGGTGCACTAGAGGGGCAACAATGACACAACCCAAAAACAGGAATGGTTTTACAGGTGGAGGCCACTGACATTTTTTCCCTCCTCATCTTTTCTGACTGTTTTTTCACTAGTTTTGAATTTGACTAGGGTCAGTGTCACTACTGGTAGCATATAGTGATACCTGAAGCCTACAGAGGTTGCACAGGTAGTCCAACTCCTCCAGGATGTCACATCAATACATGCCATTGCCAGAAGGTTTGCTGTGTCTCCCAGCACAGTCTCAAGAGCATGGAGGAGATTCCAAGAGACAGGCAGTTACTCTAGGAGAGCTGGACAGGGCCATAGAAGGTAGTTAACCCATCAGCAGGACCAGTATCTGCTCCTTTGTGCAAGGAGGAACAGGATGAGCACTGCCAGCCTACAAAATGACCTCCAACAGGCCACTGTTGTGAATGTCTTTGACCAAGCAATTAGAAACAGACTTCATGAGGGTGGCCTGAGGGCCCCACGTCCTCTAGTGGGCCCTGGCTTACCCAGTGCATATCAGTTGAGATCTGTTGTGTTTTCAAAGTGGTTCTTTAATTGTTTTTTTTAAAGTAGTGTAATTTGTGATGGAGGACTTTACGGGGAAGCGTTAGAAGAACCTGTGCTGCCCTACCTGCTTCCAGTCAACATTCTCTTGAGATTTTCCTGTAATGATTTGAGGTGTCCCAACTTCAGCTACTGTCAGTGATTTAAAAACATTAATTATATTGCAATTCCATGAATGTTGTGTCCAAAGCTTTTGACCCTCCAATCCAAATGTCTAGTAACAGAACTACCATGTTAGTTTTCTGCAGACATGTGATGCCTGTATAAGCAAATCAAACAACAAAAGAAAGGCTAACATGTTACTTAAAGTATTACCCCTCTTCGGACACACTAAATAAAAACTCACTTTGAGTTCCAACACCAAATCCATCCTCTTCTTGCCAAGGGGGTTGATGTCATTCAGGATGAGAGCAATGATGATGTCAATACCATTGCACTCATGAGTGGCAATGCAGTTCTAAGGAGCAAAAGAAAAGAAATGGCTAAAGTAAACACAAGATTGACAGTACTTCTGGGTTAAAAAGGCTGACACTGCTGTTGGCATTTTTCCTGATATAATCTAAAACCAGCAGGACAGCGGACCAGATCATTATTTTTTTTTTTTTTATCTGTAATGAGATAAGAGTCTGATTTATTTCCCTGTAACTCAAGCTCTTCTCTACATCCATTATTTGTACTTGTGCACACTTACAGATAAAGATTTTAATAAGCACAAGATGCATGAATTGGAAGAGTTTATGTCTGAAGTGGCATATTTTAAAAACACTTAACAGTACATCACAAATTCCTTCCGCATAATGCAACAGTGGCCTCAAACCTAAAGCCAGTCATAAGGCGGCATCTTCAATGACAAAATTAAAAAACAGATTGTATATTCCCTAACAAAGTGGAATTACAAGATACAGGAAACAATAGCAAGTTATCCAAGAAGTCTGGAACAACCTACCAGGTGGGTATCTAAATTAGAAAACAATTGGTGCCATTCTAAAGGCAAGAGTGGTAGCATCATATACATATCATATATATTTTTGAAAAAATCCTAACTTCCATTTCAGTGACTGTAAATTTCACACAGTATTGTAAAAACTTTAACATTTATTTAACCAGGAAGTGAAACTGCTGAGACCTTTTCTGAGATTATCATGGGCAAAGGGTAGGTAGGATCAACCCTGCATGTTTTTTGATGGTTGGAAAAGTGTGGAGCTCCTGGAGAAAATGTATGCAAGCACAGGGAGGACCAAAAAAGGAAAGGGGAAAAAAAAACCCCCAAACAAAACATTTTCCACATTTCAACAGCATCCTTACTCACAGTGATCAGATTGCCCTCAGGTTTTCATTCCTGCCACAGTAATGTAGTGACAAGGCAGGTCACATGTCATAACTATTGGCCAGGGTTCAGAGGCTTCATACTCATAAATGACTATTGCCAAACATGTACCACACCTCAGATCTGAACAATAACGTGTGGCAGCCAAATGGTTTGGAGTGACTTGATACAATTTTACAAATAGAACATACAAAACACAAATAAAAAGAATTCCAGCACTTGGCCATATTTATTCCCGCTTTGTGGATACGAATAAAACGCTGTATTTAGTCTGGCAATCCCCCTCTAGCACTATTTGAAGGAACTGGAATCAGTTCAAACAGTGACTACATTTAGCCAGTTGCTTGTTTAGTCATGCCAGTTTCACACTCGTTATAAAATGACCCTGAAGTGGTAGGAACAGAGGATACCACCATCATGTGAGAAGACCAAGTAATTGTAACCTCTGCCAAAGAACAAATACAGGCATCCTACCCAGAGTAGGCTGGTGTTAGTGTGCTTAGGAAAGACAAGAGCCTGACACATTCATGACTGCAGACAACACTGTCCAAACAAAACTAACATTATGATTAAAGCTTGACATTGATTTGATAGATACAGAATATATAGACTACATGAAGATGTTTAAAAAGTGCATCTTGCACACAGGCATACAGTGTATTACCTGGTTCTCGTGGCAGGGGCCTTGGCAGTACTCAGTAAGGCTCTCCACAGTCTGATTGATGAGTCCTACATTCTTCTCATTGATATAGAGTCCCAGAAGCCCCAGTCCTCCTGTGGTGCTGCCACAGATGCAGTCCAGGAACTGAAGAGTCTCACACACCAGATTATAGTTGTTCTTGTTATTCTGGTTGCGTAGAAAATTCTACAGAAGGACAATGTGAAAGAGTCAACATGGAATATCTTTCTTTACTTGGACTCATGTCATCAAAAACTTTATTAGCTTCTTTAGTCCAATAGAATTAATACAAGATGATTCATGAGGGTGTCGGGATCTGAAGAGATGGTTGGCAAAAGAGAAATTCTTCTACTTAGGTAATCTAAACCATTTTCTTTCTGTCTCTGATGTGAGAACTAAATATAAAAAGTCGTGATGGCTCATTGTGCTTTTCCAAACCTACTGTATACGGCAGCAAGACGATTACTGCAGTGATGTCTTTGGAAAGAACACAAACATCTCAGTGAACTGATCATCAGTGCAGCAAGGCTAGCAGTAAATCAATATCTGGCTCCCACACAGGGTCAGAACAGGAGAGACAGCACAGAACCAACCATCATTTAATGAAGGTCTGTCCCGGTTTGGAGTGGAAAACAATCAGTACAAGCAGGAAGTTTTCTGTCTGGGCTGTTGGCGCTAGCCATTACCAAACACTAACACACTCCTCATAGTGAAACTAGACCAATACATACAAGACGGTGTCAGGAATTTCTGCAACTGGTGCCTATTTTCAACAGTTTCATTTCTGTATAAGTCCGTGTGATGACTGAAATTCAGAACACAGGCCAGGAAATGTTAACCTTGCTCTTGTCAGCTCATGGCAGGCTATACAAAAGCCCTACAGTCACAATGAACTGCTCTAATGGCTGACCTGCAGATCTCTGTTGTGGTTCTCACACAGCAGCTGCATGAGGCGCAAGATGGGCTGCATGATAGTGATGGTTACACTCATCTCGCCCTCTTCCTGGCTCTTATCAGCAGTTGGGACAGGAGAGCCATCAGCTGCAGCTTGGTGCTCTTCGGCTTCAGCCTCACGGCGGTAAGTTGTGTAGGCCTTCTTGGTGACCACAGAGGCCTCAACTAGCTGCTCCTTCACTTCCTCCGTCACCATTGCCACTACCGGCATATCTTTCACTAACCATAGGTAAAGGAGAGGCAGTTAAAGACCACAGATCATTGGATAAGACAAGTATTAAAATGAATGTTCATTTGACAAGTTATAGATTTGTGTATTGATTCTCACAATAATTTACATACAAAGACTTTATTTTCCTTCTCTAGCCTATTGTTATATTGGCAACCCCAACTCTTGTCCCCTGACCTTTCTTGCGTGCTGGTGTGTCTTTGTCTGGTGGTTCCTCATCCTTCTTCTTGCTACCCAGGTCACTGGTATTGACCGTCACAGTGGCTTTGATCTCCTGCTGGGCCAGCTTCATCCGCTCATAAAACACTTTAAAGAATTTCTCAGACTTGTTGTCCCCTGTTAAACGATGGTAGAATGACCGCTGGGGAGGAATAAAATAAATAAAATAGGATTCATTCACACAATACCCTTATAGGTTTTAATCAACTAATAGTATGCCTAAAATCTGATTTAAAGCAACTGAGTGTCTACTTAAAATCAGCATTTACACCAATATTTTACATGCAATTTCTTTTTTTTTTTTTTTTATCATTCAAGTCTTGAAGGACAGAATATATTTTAATCTCTTACAGGCACTTATTATCATTGTCTCTGCCAATTTTTCTGCAGTGGTGTTAGCCAGGGGTTGAGTTAGAATTAGTTACATAATCCTACACTCACAGTGCCAGGAAAACATGCTCTAAAGGCTCCACCATGCTCACCTGATTTTACACTATCTGCTCTCTGCCCCTTATCAAAACTCATTTCTGGCACCCTGAGGACTCTGACGGGTCTTAACATGCAAAAATACATGAGCAAGAGCAATAACAAAGACAAGTTCTGGGATTAGCATGTAGCCAAATTTAAAAGTATGCACACTAAAAGAAGCAGCTACACAACCAGTCCTGCAACCTGCAGAGTATACACATTGTGCATGCACATACTTCACAAGAGAGTACATGTGTCCAGGTAAATGCACACAGCTGTAAAAACTTGTTCATAGAACAGGGCTCACTTGTGTTACAATTAGAAAGTATATTTGTGTAATGGCAAAAAGCAAATACTTTTTGCTTTTATAACCTTTCAAATATGAAACAGAGAAGCTTGCTCCAGTATGAGTAAGAGGTATGTGAAGAAAGGAAATGTTCTGCAACCTACAGCTACACAAAGGCCAATCTGGTCTGAATGCCCTGTTACATGGAGCTGTTGTTTTTCTGCAACAGGCTCATATGTTCTGTCCCATTTTCCTCTCAACAATCCCTCCTTACATAAGACCTGTAATCAGCTGAGTGGTTACAGTGAGGGCACAGAGTGCCAACACTGTTACATCAGCCACAGAGGGAGAGCAGTGGAGGGAGAAAGAAAGAGAGGGAGCGGGAGAGGAAGAGAGGAAAACCCTGCCCTACTTTTCACTGCCAGAGCAGCACGAAGTGAGTGTGTGGTGTGAGAGGGAGGAGGAAGGGTCCGAAAGTGGGAGGTGGGGTTGATGCAAGCAGAAGTTATCACGTACAGAGATTCTGGGGCAGCTTTGAAAACCTGTTACATAAGACTCTTTCCAGGTTTAGCTTAACTCAGTTAAGTTTCTGAGAAAAAGGTAAAAAGCATACAAACAGTGCAACATCAGCAGTGCATGACACTGCATGAGACAAGTAACGTGCACATAAAATCGAGACATCTATTGAAACATCTCTTTCTGCAAAATCACCTGACTCAAATCCCGAGAGAAGCAGAGCACTCAGTGTATTAAGTTGTTTTCCTCCCCTCCTTTATGCAACAGTTCCTTTTTCAAGCTGTTAACATCAGGTTGTTGACAAGGGTCATTCATTGATAGTGATCTGATTAAAAGTCAGACTTATGCAAGCAGGCATACTTCTCCAAACAACAGCTCCAGGATAGCAGCTTTACAAGATTACTATATTAAATAGAACTCATGACTGTGGCCATAAAAACTCAATTTCTCCACTAATGTGAAGGGAATAATTTTGTCAACACTTGTTTGTTATATATACTGAAGGCAACAGCAAGCAATAGCTGTTTCCCTGTGGCCTGCCTGCATACAGTCAGGGCTGGGTGTGTGTCACAAAACATTAAAAATTGTCAAAAGCTGGTGTAAGTTGGTTACTCACACTGCTTTATTAGATGTTTAAATAACAGTTTTTTGAGAATACTGAACCTTTTAGAAGTTAAATGCCATTTTGGTAAGTAGCTGAAATAGGTTTAGGGGAGGATGACAGATATAATCAATTATACCGAGCTCTATAGCTGACATGAAGACATACTTATTAAATCAGCTTCTGGCCTATTCATTAAATATAAGAACATTGTTAGATGGTAATTCACTCAATAAGCGAGTCTCATTTCCTTCAACATGACTGGATCTCAAGCCTGAATCAGATAAATTATATATACATGTTCCAGGCTAAACAACACTAATAATTCTTCACCAACACCGTATGTCATGACCTGAGATATACCTAGACAATGAAATGGGTGTGTGTAAAGGCTTGAAGCAGTTCTTACACTTGTACTGAAAAACTTTGACATGAACCACATCTTTATGGCCAGACAGCTGGATTGTAGGATCTCAGAAACAACAAGGCTTTAGACCTGCACATGGTCAGCAGTGGCGAGTAGCTACAGCTTGTTTGAGGTGGGACAAACAGTATATTAGGTGGGTGTGGTCACATGTTTTGGCTTATCTGTGTACTTGGGGAAACAGAGTGTAAGAGTACAGGTCCAACCACATGTTAGTGAAGCAGCTAACTGCCACATTGTGGCTTACTTCCTAGCAGAGTGAGAGCAGTGCTGGCTATCATATGCTACGATAAGACAGAATTTTAAGATTTTATATAAGAAAAAAGTCCAGGCAACAACTTTGATAACCCCTTCGAAGAATGTGCTTAGCGCTCGCTTCTTTACTGACTGCTGAGTCATTCTGTAGAGAAAGCCGCCAATCACCCAGCGAGCCTCAGCTTTGCCATCTGAGGCAGTTTAAACCCTCAACGTCTCACACTATAGAGCCAATAAGCCTTCTGGGAGGAGTGCTGACCCTATTGCTTTAGGTTGACTTTATTTCTCCTATCATATAGAATCAATAGGGCAGCACAGCACACCTCCTTTCTGATTATTCTGCACTTTTACTTTTCCCTCCATTTCCCGTCAGCTGCTGCCCCAGCTTCTGGCATCAACACGAGCTGGTTATGTAAGGCCTGTTTATACCACCAGCTCTCCCTTTCTTTTTATCTGTCTCCCGCCTTTGCAGCCTGACACCTTGGTGAGTGACAAAGCCATCTCTGTGCTTATTGGAGGGCTTCGGTTGCGTACTCTGCCACTGCCCAGCTGGTATCCACAGAGATCTGATTTGAAGCTATAACAAGACTGCCAGACAGCAGGTTTAAATCAAAGCAAACTACACGTGAGTGTCTTTTCTCAGAAATTCTGCACAGACACCCAGCCATACAGAGTCTAAAAATGCATTTAGTGACTTCAACAAAAACAACTAAAATGCAAATGATCTAACCAAAAAGCTACACATGACAGGACTGAGATAATTGGACTTTCATAAACTATAAACTGGGATCTAAACAGAAATTTCCTTGCTCACTCTGCAGTTAAATGAGAGCTGGTATGCTGAGGGCACTAATGCCTGGAAACTCAGTTTGCAGAATCTTTTTAAAGCTTTCCAAGAGGTAGCTGTGAAATGAAACTGAACCGAGCGGGGGGGGGGGTAAATGGCACTTGGAAGGGGCTGTGTGGTGCGCCACAACAAGCCTATTGAGTAAGAGCAGTCGCACCTGTTCACGCCTGTGACAGTTAGGGATCTGAGGTCATGATGACAGCGATCAGAAGATGGATGGAGGGCTCGGAGAAGCAGAGATTTTACACTTCTTTTCTTACATAACGAATATAGACACACACACACACCCACACACTTTCTCTCTAGGGCTGTTTTTCAAATAAGCTTTGTAGTCTCTAAGTATATCCTGCAGTATGACTGTGTGCATGTGCTGATGGAGTGTACAGATGAGTATGCTAGAGGCTTTATGATCACTCTAGTTTACTGTGTGTATTCTTAAGTTACTCAGGGACTATCACAGTGTTTTACTGCTCATCTCTGAACCACCCGGAGCACCACCATGAGCATACGTGTCACGCAGCATGTTATCCTGTCCAAGGTGAGCTGTGCAGGTTTTAGTCATAATATGCGAGCTATGTAGGTCAAAAAGTAATGTTACACCTACAGCATGTATGCAGCAGAATATAGTGAGAGTGTTATTTAACTGTCAGACTTTTTTTCTGAACATCCAAAATATACAAAAATAAGTCAGCAGATTTTGTTTGAAATAACGGATTTATTTAGATTTTTCTTGATACTTCACGTAGTTAAAAGTGAAGATATTACTCTCACTTAGACCAACATAGCAAGACACCTACGACGTGACTGCTGAACATAAGTATGAACACATGTTGGGATGACTTATTTACTGGTGACAGCTTTGCCCTTTGGGTAGATATCTAGATAAGTAGTTACAAAAAGGCTTAAAATGTACTGACAATGCATCAAAAACATTCCTTGTTCATCTATCAATGGCTGCATGTTTAATGAGGTACATCAGTGACATCAGTGTGTCTAGGTTTTATTAAAAAAAGTTGGCATATATTGACAGGCCTAGATAGGATCCCATGACTCATTGAAAGCATGAGTTAGATCTCCAGTTTCTGAAGCTCTATTTTCATCAGACAAACACGCCTGGGTAAGAGAAAAGACTGGTAGAACTGTGCCCTGACCCATTTCTTTCTGTCTTTACTAACACATTGACTCTTTCTCTCAGGGCTGCCATATCAAGTCCTGCTAGCACAGAGCTCTGGGCCCTGTGGGAACTCTTTCTGTCGCAAAATAAGAGCATTCTCTCTCTCGCTCTCTCTTCTATTTTTCTTTTTCTAGAAATTACATTGGCTAGGCTACAAACCTGGATTACCTAGAAAACAAACAAGCAGCCTTCTTGGAGAAATCTGTGGCCATGTTTTTGTCCTGCTTTTCATTTAGACAACAAGAACTCTTCTGTCCTAAAAGAGGGGCAGGCAACCAATCGTTGTGTAAGACAGGAAAATGTGATGCATCTGCTGATATGCTGTAAATTAACTTTGGATCATACATGATTCTTCAACAAAGCTTACTTGTCCCCATATCATTCCAAGGGAGCAGAAAAACACATTAACTCAAAAACAAGACGCTACTTGATAAAAGCATTCTTGTTTAAGCTCATAAACTGCTTTGCTTATCAAGTTCACTTTGAGGTCCTTCTGTACCAGCAAGTGTAAGCAAAATGTGTTGTCACAGTAGGCATAACAGGTAGAAATGCATACATTTACTAATGGCTCTAAATTGCTTCTGCACTTTGTGATATTCTAATGTGTAAAACAAACTTATTCAAAATTATAGTTAAAACAACAAAAATAAGCTACAGACTACCTTGAGAAGTAGACACCAAGCTTCTTTATTATGCCCAAATCTCAAAAAGGTACAATATCAGTCCTAAAGAAGGCTATAGGCCTTTCCAAACATCGCAGCAAAGACTGTCTGAAATTTAAAGGTTCTATCTCGAGGTGTTCAAGGATCGCACTTTTCATTGCCCTCTTAAAAGGGGCAAAACATGACCCAGTTCAGAGTCTGTTAGAAGGCCCTGGGCTCTAGGTATTATTCACTTAGACACAGAGACAGGCAGCAGTTTTTGTAACAGGAGTCATGTGAGAGCCTCTGCATACAAAGTCAGGCCTTGTCAGGTAACGATACTATGCAAATAGGAGCCTATTATGCAACAGCCTTGTTTATGCAACACAAACACTAGAGCTCACATGCATAAACCACAAAACCAGAATATTCTGATAGACAGCTTATGAGCAGCATGCACATATACACACAAACACACACCACAGAAATAATGCAATAATACAGTGTTTGTATCCACTCTCAACCTGCTTTCTGTGAGGTTTGCAAAGAGTTAGCGTTGCCTTAGCAACCCCTGGCTGACAGTGGAGAGGTGATGACGTGCTTGGCTGCACAGCTTGGACATCTCCTAGCAGACTACTGTTCGTCTTCCTTTCTGGTTCATGGGCCAGGCTACATATAAAATGTCAATAAGCTGAAAGATAATAAGATGCTTTCTGCACTGTTGTGAAGTTGAGCTTTTAAAATATGGCCAGGCTGATACAGTGACAACAAAATATGTGCCCTTTCCCTAAAAGGCACCTTTAATCTCTCTCTCTTTTTTTTTTTTTAGGTTGACAGCAGTGGAGCAAATTCTTGACATTGCAGTTGAACACATGAGATAACATCTTATTGAGATTCTGCTCATGCCTCCCTGGAGGGAAAGGCTTCAGTGCATTTAATTGCAGGTTAGACATGTGAGTGCTGAACTTTTACTTGTGAACCCTGTAACTCCCCTTACCTGAATGACCGTGTTTCCACCCTCCAGGAGTGCGATGGCTAACAATATGCTCTCTTGGAAAATCCGATCGCTAGTGGCATTCATGATGAGGTCAATGACCAGATCAGAAGCCCCTTCTTTGTCCAGGTGGCACTGGACCTCCGCTAAGCTCAGCTCCCCCCGACCTCCGACCCCGGAGCTGACAACTAGGGGCACAGAAGTCAGAAGTCTGATTATTTCCTTTTACTGTTTCTATCAAAGTACAAAGAACAGCTTTATCTAGATGCTAAGTGAAATATAATGTGTTAGTGCGACATTTCAAATTTAGAATTTCTGAACTAGCTCAGCTAACAAAGAAAGTGGGATATCAAACATGAATACTGGTGGATTACTGTGACTGTTAATTACATTAGTATTAGGTTTTCAGTGCACATGCAAAACAGATTACTGTTGGCCTTTTGCAGAACTTCAAACTTCAGCAACCAACCAGAATAACCAGAGAGGGATACTATAATCACTGGGGCTGTATCCTTATTTGGATATTTGTTGGTTGGGTAGGTATTTGGTTTTGACTTTCAGGATTCAGATTTTATTTATTTTTATGGTGGACATGATAACCACTGAGCATTTAGCTTATAAATACAGCTAAAATCATAACGGCATTTGGGGAAAAGTCCTAATAAATACATTAAAAAAAAAATCTACATGTGTCTGCTTTAAAGGAGTGTGAGTGTTTGAATCTGGTTTATTTAAGATGCTATTTGGCAATGAGGCAGTAAGGAGATTGTGATTCATGTAATAAGCCACAGGTGTCTTTTATATCCATTCAGCCACCAGACACAAAAAACAGTACAACATTAGATGTGCCTCTAATCTACGGAGGTACTTTAACTCCTACTGCTGCCTACCACAGCCAGTAAGAGAAGAACTGGTGAGATAACGGCACCCATCAGAGCTGTCTCTGGCTGGGCGAGCCACTGAATCAACAACACATCCCATTCTAGATAGAGCTTGGCTCTTTGGTCGCTTGGCAACAACACGGCCTGCGTTATGCTGAAGAGACAGAGCCAGTACGCTCAATAGCAGATCCCAGGTCCAAGGGCTTAAAGCAGTACAAGGCCACAGCTGTGAATAAGATCTTTTTTTTTTTTTTTTTCATCCCTTTTAAAAA
>VUQS01003711.1:1116-36869 GCA_015108495.1 Heterochromis multidens
ACTCTTTCAGAATGCCTAATGTTGTCTGTCTTTAGTATAACTACGCCACACAAGGCATTTTTAAACATTTGCATATCCATCCTTCCTTGTTTAAGTGAAGAACGAGATGGTCAGGCATTAAGCAAAGTCAGGTTGTTGAGACTTTTTTGTTTATACCAAATTAAGTTTCAAGGAGTGTGAGGTGATGATTGCATGTTTATAAAATAAAAAACAAGAAAAAAAAAACAATATCAAATTGAGCAAACCCAGGCCAAGGTGCAAAACACTCACATGTATTCACTTTACCATGGTACTGTAAATATAAATGATTGCTTTAGTGAGTTTTTTGCATGTGTATGTCTGTGTGCTTGGATGCACAGACAGCCATGTATAATGCATACATAACTGATTTATTGATGACAAAGCTTTTCATATGAGAGAGGAGGAACAGAAATCCACGTAGGGTCTCATTCCTCTTCTCTTACATGTCAGCTTTTTACTTTGGACAAACCAGAGGGAGCGACTCATGCAAAAATAAGGAGAACATTAGCAAATTATAAGCTGCTGCTGTTGAGAAAAGGAGCAAGCACAAGCTTATCAATGAATTTATTCCTGTCTGACTGGAATTGTTTTTAGAGAAAGCATTCATTTTCATTCTGCGTATTAATGTCAGGAGATTTGACCATGAAAGATCAATTCAATAACAGTGACATTTACTGTACTTTGCGCCCATGGGTGCCTGGTTTTGAATTATGCTGCTGGCAACGTTATTTGACCTTAGCATAAACAAGAAGCAAGCTATCATGGCCCAATCTTCTCTAAACAAACAACATAAGAAAGATTCATAAAGTCAAGTGGGTTTATGGACTTCTTTGCTGCCAAATATGTTTTAAGACTGTGCACATGCCTATTGGAGCACTTTTTTACTTTCTCCTATGTTTGTGTGTGAAAATTGTGTGTGTCTGCGATGCTGATCTGTATTGGAGGTTTTATGGTCCTTATGAAGGGTCATGTTTCTTAGAAAAGAACAAGAGACAGAGATGGAGAGGAGAGTAGAGGAGAGGGTTGTATTGATTGGATTGTGCATAGCACCATCCATGAGGGTAATCAGCTTTTTCTTCTCAGCCTGCCCTGCGTCCTTCTCTCTGTCCTCACACCGATCTACTCTTCATTTCTCTGTCTGTCACTTTGTGTCCCTTTGTGGATTTTTTTTGTGTGTGCCTTTTGTCTCCTCTCTTTTGGCTTGGTCTCTCTGATTCACATCACCCTGTCCATTCACGTATCGCTCTCTGACTTTTTTGTTATTTGTTGTTTGGCTCATGCTGCTACCTTTTAATAATACTCTGTGACAAAACAAAGTCAAACACTAAAGTTAATTTGTTTGTCAGATGGTGAACTGTGGGCCACTGCTGTCAGTCGCTCTCTCTCCCACACTTTACACAGTAGCTGCATTTCAAAATACACACACCAGGTGCTCTTGTGTTTTCATTCCTATGGCTTTACTCCTTGGCTACCCTTGCTTGTGCACTGTTACCCTTGTTGGTGGCCTTCCAACTCTCACTGTGTCCCACAATATATACCAAGAGTTATCAGAGTCATAGACAAACATAACAAAAAAGTGACACATTCAGAAAACTCAGTGATAAAAGGACATTACAGTCACAGGTGACAATGAGAAAGAATAACAGAGAAGTAAATTAAAATTGTGATAACTTGTACAGAATGTATTGGAATTTTCAGATATTTTTGGGGTGTCCAATGAGGCCATGGAGCCCAAATCAAGAAATCGCACATAATTTTAAAGTTATGTTGTTATTTTCCCTTTATTATTCAGCCTCAAAAACCCTTCATTTCTGTCTGCTTCCTATAGTAGTAAACTGATATGTGCTTGCTTTGGCGCAAATTGCGCAACAAAGTGCTTTGAGTCACTCCTTTCACAGCCCTACCAATGCTATATTTAGATAGCAGAGCAAATACAAAACTGTTTGTGGAGAACACTTTTAAATGCAGAGTGGATGGCTCTTTTTTTTTTGCATTAGTCACCAAGCAGGTGGATAACTGTGTATGTCATGAAATGAAGCAGAATATTTTAAAAGTCCTAGTTAATTTATGTTGTATAGATATTTATAAGTGACTTGGTAATGTGACTTTCAAGTTGTATGCTCACACCAGTTACTGTCTAACCACTAACTAGTTTGAAGGTTCAACTCTTCCGTACCTGATGGGATTGTTGGGATTTCCTGTCTTGTTTGACCTAATGTTCTATTATAACCCAGTGTGGGTGGAATTCATTCAAGCATAGGTTGTGCTCGAAACCACTTCTTTGTTCACTTGATTGCTATTTCCTAAATGCACCCAGTAAACCAAGGTTTTGGACGTGTATTAATTATTGATTTGTGCTGGTTTGAGCCAAACAATGGTAATTTCATCACCTGCAAAATGCAACACATTGCACCTGGATTCTTGTGGAAAGAACCTTGTTACAGATGGCTTACAACTTAGTGTGTTTGTCATGTGCATCATCAGGAAAGCATCACAGGAGGAGATGAAGTTTCTAGTGGGATGTTATGTGTGTTTGTGTTATGTGAGAGAGTCAGTGAAAACTTAGTAGCTGCATTGGTCATCTTAACGGGAAACCCCCATTACGGTGTTACATAAATGCTTCAAGCTGCTTTACTTCTAATGACATTATCTAGAGCCAGGAGCCCCCAGTGGATTCCCAGAGAGAGAGAGAGAGAGAGGGAGAGAGCTAAGCAAAGCACGGGTTTCTTACTGTCCCAGTTTTACACACCAGTACACATAGTATGTGTGCTGGTATGGTACTTATTATTTCTCTTCTAAGGTTTATTTGGGCTATGTGTTAGCAGTTTTGATAATGTTTCACCTTCAAGTGAAATGGTGCGCCTGTTTGATAGTTTTGTGCCTTTGTGTTTTGACTGTGTTGTTGAAGCCTCACACTGCACCATGGTGTCTGTTGCATTGAAAATGCTTTTACTCTTTGATCCACTTAAGTCTGTCCTCCACATCAGTGGTAAAGTTTGTGATTCATCACTATCATCACTGTTCATTAGGAGGTATAAATCTAGATAATAACAGTGATGAATCTAAATCAAGACTATGGGATGAGTGCTGGAGGGTGAGTTGCAGTGTTGAAATTGGATTCTAGCCCTGTGTTGCCGAGCAAGCTCATGGCAACAGTGGCAAGGCATGATTGTGTTCAGCCCTTGGAGCAAAAATAAACCATGGAGAGAATAACCCTCAGGGAAACACAATTTTAGTTGAAATTAAGACAAATTTTTTCTCTTCATTTTCTCTATTTTTTTCCTTCCTTCTTCATTCTTTCATGTCCCTACACTCACTTTGGCTGAAACAAAGCCGGTACGCGTGTTCCCTCCTCCTCCCCTCTCCACCATCCCCTGAAAGATGGAGGTTAATGAATTCGGCACCCATGCATGCCTCAGCTAATTGCACTGGCATTGGGAACTCCTCCCAGTATTACAAAATGTTTTCACCATCAAGATGGCCACCAGCTGGACGATTGACAAGCGCCTGAATTTGAGAAGGCTGCCAAGCTTCTGTTCTATAAAAAAACTGATAAAAAAAAAAAACTGAGCGTATATAAGCATTTTTAGTTACTCAGTGATATACTCAGAATGTAATGTACAGTGTGCAGCTGTTCTTGCAGTGTACATTGCATAAATGTGTGTGCATGTGTGTTTATCTCAGAAGGGCAGTGGTCACCCAGTGTTAATGGCCGATATTCAGATTGAAGAAAACACCATCCTGACTCTACACACACGTATATACAGTAGCTTATATGCAAGGGACAGACATAGTTCAGTGAGACTTTCACTAAAGACCTTGGTATTCTGTAAAAGGTGTGCCCTTTGTTATTACTCAGAAGAAAATTACATTGCTACGCTGTGTCTGCTGGCTTGAAATTAAGGCAAACCATAACAGACGCTCGAAAATCTGTTTGCTAAGACTGTCTTTAGCTTTTGTTTTTACATTTAGTAGTTACCTCTTTATATAGTAGATTTAGCCTCAAGTGGGTGAGTTGGATTCCTGTGCTGGATTCTGATTGTTTATTAAAAAAGATGCAGCAATGCCGTCTGATATCCACTGCAATTTTATCAATAAGCGTACAATTCAAACAATTCAACAAATGTCGGCATTTAGTGTACAAGGAGCATCTGTTGTAATCAAGTTGCTGTCTATTTCTTTGATGAATACAATTTTTTTCTGGAGAAACGTCCATAAAAAAATGCTACTCAAACAGAGAACGTTTACAGTAGGGCATGTTCTGGTCCGCGTAACCAATCTGATGTCTTTCTACATCAAATCAAATCTCATTCAGATGTGAGAAGGAACAACACTTCCTAAATCTTGACAGTGCACATCATGTGGCTGTGTCATGTTATGCATTCACATGCAGACTGTAGTATAGTAGTATGGAGGTCCATCAGTCCACTTTAATCCTCACTCTTGTATTTCACATGGCCAGAAACGTGATGGTTTCCTCCAGTGTTCAACACAGCGTCCTCACTCTACTGTATCCTGCTATTGTTCTACATTAGCTTGAGTCTCTAAGGGAAAATGAGAGCATGTAATAAGGATTGTTCTAATTATTGATCCACCACTCCGAGGGTCCTCACTGAAAGCAGCTGCTGGGGGATGGGGTATGTGTGTGACTGTGTGTGCACACGCGAGAGAGAGAGAGAGAGAGAGAGTGGTGATGGGATTTGTTAGGGAGGCTTTGTAATGGGAAACCAGTGTATGTGGGAATTTGTTTGTCCTGCCAACAAGGGAAAAAAAAATCATGTTTTGGTTCCCTGTCTATTACTCCTGTCATTTTGTTTTATGTGCAGCAGGTGATTTGCTTTTTATTAAAGACCAAAAACTGTGACATCCTTGTAAAAGCCACATGGACGCTGACATCGTGCATGTGTGCACTGAAGAATCATAGAGGAAAAAAGTCACCAGAAGGGGGTATAGAGGTAGAAGAAGAGTGGTAGAGATAAGGACCAATAGATCAAATGAGAGTGAGCGTGTGTGATGGAAAGGAGAGTATGAGATAAGGAGAAATGGAGAGAATTAGAGAGGCAGGGAGTGAAAAATGAGAGAGAGGGAGCGTGATCATAAGCCTAAAGGTCATTTGAAGGTGAGTGGTGTCTTTTTTGCCACTCTTCCAGTACATGTGCAGCCTCCTTCCTATTCCTCTTCTTAGCTCTCTGATGTCCTATGTGGAACTACGGGAGATGAATTTTCATGTAAACAATAAACATGTAAAAAACAAATGCTTATAATCCAGTGAGTGTTATATTATCTTTTAGACATAGCAGAATTAGCTCACAGTAATAATGGATTATGCAATAATTCTGAAAATCTCATAATATGGAGGCTTGTGGGTTCCCCAAAAGGGAACTGCTTATGTTATATTATCACTATATGTTTTTGAAGAATTATAGACTGGATAATTATATCTAGAAATGAAATCATTTTCAGCATTAATGACCATTTTAGTTTTTTTTATATACATCAGTTGGTCACAAGATTGAAATCACCTATTTAATATTGTGTAGGTTGCCCTCATGCAGTCAAAACAATTATGTCCCATCGAAGCATGGACTCCGCAATACTCCTGAAGGTTAAAAATTTTCTTTTAAAGGAAATCCCAGTGTTCCTCAATCAGACTGAGATCTGTGAAATTTAGTGGCCAAGTCAACACTTTGAATGCTATGGCAGTATCCTCAACCAGGGTGGGGCGCATTGGAAGGGGTGTACATGGCCTGAAAGAATGCATGATTCAATGCAGAACCCAAAGTTTCCCAGCAGAACATTGCCTAGTGCATCAGCTGGCTCCACAGGCCTGCCTTTTTCCCATAGTGCATCCTGCTGTCATTCCTTCCCCAGGTAAATGACGCACATGCACCCGACCGTCAATATGATGTAAAAGAAAACATGATTCATTAGATGAGGTCACCATCTACCATTGCTCCATGGCATACTTCAGACTCTCACGGGCCCATTGTAGGCACTTCAGGGGTTGGATGGGGTCAGTGCAGGCCCTGTGATCAGTCTGAGATGCACTGTGTGTTCTGACAGTGTTTTTGTCATTGCCAACATTAAGGTTTTTAGTAATCTGAGCTACAGTAGTAGCTCTGTGCAGTTGGATCCCCATCAAAATTTGGCCTTTGTGAAAGTCACTCAGATCCCTAATCATCTTTCCTGTTCCAGCAAATTAGACTGTTTACATCATACCTTTTAACAGGTTCATACTAGTCAGGTAAAATTGTCAGGATTTGCTGCTTTTGAAGTTATATGTGATGGCCATTTTTAAAAATATTTTGTGGCATTTTTGACCAAGTGTTCATTCAGGAAAATATTAATCTGTAATGAGAATAACTTGTTGCAGTCTAGATGTAAACAAACTGAAAAACACTTTAGCCAACAGAATTATTGTCTGTAATGTATTAATTGCTGTTGGAGATATTGGAGCAAAGCTTCTCTCATGCTGCTGTCGTAAAAATCACACAGACAGGATTTCCTACCTGAACACACATATGTGAATGAATGATTTCATCATTCATTTAATCTAAATACCAAACCAACTCACCTGTTCAAGGGAAGGCAGATAAGGAGTTTAATGCATTTCACTGTGAGATTATTTACACATAGTTCCACATACAGATGATTTGCCAGACATTTTGTTGGGTACACCTTGCTAGTACCACTTTATTCTTCATGGCACGGATTCAGTAAGTTGCTGGAAACATTCTTCAGAGATTTTGGTCCATATTGACATAATAGCATCACACAGTTGCTGCAGATTTCTCGGCTGCACATCCATGATGCAGATCTCCTGTTCCACCACAACCCAAAGGTGCTTTGTTAGATTGAGATCTGGTGACAGTGGAGGCCATTTGAGTACAGTGAACTTAGTGTCATGTGCAAGAAATCAGTTTGAGATTATTTAATCTTTGTTACATGGTGTAAAATCCTGCTGGATGCAGCCACCAGAAGATGGGAACACTGTGGTCATAAAGGGGTGGACATGGTCAGCAACAATACTCAGATAGGCTGTGGTGTTTAAATGATGCTCAGTTGGTACTGAAGGGCCCAAAGTGTGCCATGAAAATATCCCCTACACCACCACCACCAGCCTGAATCATTGATACAAAGCAGAATAGATCCATGCTTTAATATTGTTTGTGCCAACTTCTGACCCTGCCATTCGAATGTGAGACTCATCTTGTCAGGCAACGATTTTCCAATCTGCTGTTGTCCCATGTAAATTGTAGCCTCAGTTCCCTGTTCTAAGCTGACAGGAGTGGCAGCTGGTGTGGTCTTCTGCTGCTGTAGCCTGTCTGCTTCAAGGTTCAACGGGTGGTGCATTCAGAGATGCTCTTCTGCATACCTTGCTTCTAACAAGTGGTTATTTGAGTTACTGAGTCACATAAATCATATTTCTTCCCCATTCTGATGCTCGTTTTGAACTTCAGCAGGTCATCTTGATTATGTCTAAATGCCTAAATGCATTGAGTTGCTGCCATGTGATTGGCTGATTAGATATTTGTGTTAACAAGCAATTGAACAGATATATCTAACAAGGGGTAAAGAGAAAAAGGAAAGAGAACAGAGACTTGATAATATAAGGACAGAGAGTGCTAAAAAGAGATGGGCAGAAGACAGAAAAGAAGGGGGCAACCTGAAACTGGGTATAAGAGAAAAAAGAACTAGGATAACTGGATGAATTAGAATTGGTGTTTGAAAGGGAGGAGTGGACTCCCAGTGTACACACATAATCTGACAGTGACTGATTAGCTCTCTCTGTCTTTCAACTATGACAGTGTATTGCTTTTAAAAGCATGATACTACTTGCAGGCTGTAGTTCTTTTTTTTCTTCCATTTGATGCATAAGTCTGTCTTGGGGTCAGTTGTAAGACACTTTTCACTGAAGCACTACTGTACATGAGTGTGTGTGAGAGGAAGAGGGGGAAGAGAGAAAGAAATGACACCCCCACTCTTACAACATCACACTTATTAAACCCCTGCTGTGCGTCAGTGCCAGACCTCCTCCATCAGCTCTTAAATGCGCCAAATGGTGTTTCATGTGTGCATTTGTACATTTATGCATGTATAGCAGGTGCTCCCCATACACTCACAGATAAAGCTTATCCCGTATTGCTGTCTAGGTTTTCCACATCTCTTGCAAACACCCACCCACTCACACAAATGCTATTCACCCTTGGGACTCACGCCTGTATGGCTTGATAATTACTTTCATTTGCTCGCCCCCACCTGCACCACCACCATGTCCCCCTGTCCTCTACTTAACCACCTGCCACTCGACCATAACATGCAGAGATAACTAGAATCATGCAACCATCAGTTTTGTTGTCTGGCTTGATTTTATGACTTCACATTCAAGCCAACCTCAGCAGAGATAACACTGAAACCCCCCAAATTTTTTTAAACGGGCTACCCTAATTAAGTTAATCTCATATCTTATCAATAGCCCTGGATGTGTCACCTAGTCTTCTCACATTTTCTCCCCAAAAAAACATCTGCACCTGGCCATCGACAGAAGCATGTGGTCCCAGCCTTGTGGCTGGAGCGCAGAGGCTCTTGAGCTGAGGAAATGGGCTGTGTTAGGACAGATCGATGGTAATCACACCTCCACACAGTTAGCTCTCTCACATGGCGAGGAGTAGGGGGAGGAATGGGAGGAGAGAGAGAGAGAGAGAGAGAAGGGGGTGGGGGTAAAATAGGGAAAGGAGGAGGTTAGGGGTGTATGAAGGGTCCTTTTGGGAATAGAAAAACGCCTAGATTCATGATTAGAGAAAAAATATTCACCCTACCCCCATCCCCTCTACCCATTCTAACTCCCAAACATGGGTGCAGCCTACTGTCTGAACAAGCTCCAACCTGACTGATTGAGTAGTTGTTTTAGCAACCTGATTTTTGCTGTAAAGACTTAAGCTGCTCTGGTGGTGGTGTGCTGTATTTCTTCTTTGAAATGTGTAATATTACCCTCTGAAGAACAGTAAACAATCCTGCAATGTCTAAGACACTCAACTGCAACACTGGCTCCTAAAACCACTTTGTCACAATATATACACAGTATTTTTTGCGTGCTTTTAGCCCTGAGGGAAAGACTCAGTTGCACCTTAAATGAGGTAATTTAGTGTGAAAAGGTTGCAGTGTAATCTTAGCATGTGAATTCTGAATTTTCAGAGTGTGTATGTGGTCTTGCGTGTACTGTGCAGTATAGTAGGATATAAAACAAGCACTTAAATGATCGCTTTTGTCATCTGTTAGTTAGTAGTATCTTTTTAAGACAACCCTGTGCAAACCATTGAAATCCAGCATAATTGCAGCTGATGGAGAAAGGTTGATTGTAGCTCCAAGGTGGGGTTGGTATTTTTTTACTCTGTTGGTTATGTGTCAGATCACTGGAAAAATAGACCTTTAGACAGAGGGCATTACACATAAACACACACAGAAGTCTTTGGCTGCATTTCTCGTGTTTTTATTAACAGTTGTGTGCACAGCCAGGATAGAAGTAAAGCATTCTGTCTACTTAATGTTTGATACTGAATTATTCACAGGCAGCTTTGCCAAACATGTTTGCACTCTGTTATCAGTGAAGACTCACAGCATATTGCAGGTTGGATGTGTGCTTTATCATCCCCACGAAGACTATCTTCACTGAAAGATGAATAAGGCAGCACAAATCTCTAACTAATAACAGCACCAGCTTTGCCATAGAATAACTAAACGGCAGCTTTAGAAAGGTCAGAGAAGGTTACACAGAATCCAAGTTGTACCCAGTTGTACTATGTCTGAAATTCAAGGATGTGTCTGGAACAGAGCACAGAAAGAGTGGATTCATATCATGCCTATATTTGTGCTCCCCCCTGAATGTCCTCAATTTCAGACCGACAGTCTACTGAGTTTTTTTCCCCTCTCTTTCATATTTTTTCTCTGTCCTCCTGTCCTCCCCTCTTGTCCTCTTCCTAGTTGTTCCTGTGGGTAACCAGAGAAGGGAAATCAATGCCTGGGCTGGAGTTGTAAGCAAAAAAAAGTTTGGCTCTGTTATGACCTCTTATCCGAGCTATCATATTATTCGTCATTGTGGGGCTGTCATTGTACCTTATTCTCATAAATTATTATAGGGCCTGACTTTCAATATTAAAAAAAGATTTGCTTTGGACTTTTCTGTTAAGGTGTAGTACATTACAATTAGACAAGGTATGGTGGAGGAGGGCACATGCTAGTTTCTGGCACTCATCAATGTGGGCTTACATTTAAGATCAGCTTGAGCATTATATGGATTATTATATGGATTTACACATCCCTGTTTTTAAAGCCCCTTTGAAAACGTTTGTATGCTGCCATAAATGGTGTTTTACTAGGATAGTAAAAGATTGGTGCTCCAAGAGGCACATGTTGTGATGGAGATTTACCCCTGGACATGGCAGGTATCCAGGACTGATGCTGTGCTCTGTCTCTGTGTGTCTTTGAAACCCACTGGTCCTGCCACAGATCTATCACTAATATTGTAGAGCAAGGGCAAAAACACCGGAAAGGAGAAGAGGAGAACATTCACTGAAGAGCAGTAATAAAGATCTTTTTTTAATTGTCAAAAGAATCCATGGTTATAGATTAACAATGTCAGTATTTATGTGTTTTCATTCATTTTTTTAAACTAAATTGTGTACCTTCATGTGGGCTTTGAGAAATTGTGGGTCATTGTTTAACAATATTCTGTCATTTTATAAGCAGCACAATTTATCATGTTATCAAGAAAATATTTCAGAAGTGTTGTAGTAATGAAAATAACTGTCATCTGCAATCTGAAAGAGAATAAAGATGTTAAACCTAAAGCAGTAATGAAGATTGTTATTAAACTGATGATGATGGTGAAACTTAATCTCTGTTGTATCACCTTTCACTTCACACAGTCATTTCGTTACCAACACATGAGCCACCCTTTTCCAGACATAACTGAGTCACTGCAGTGTCTCTCATTGTCTATGTGTTAAATAATTTTGCTTCTGAATCCCTGATTGTACAGCTAAGATGTTATTTTAACTATCATCCTCTTCTTTCCTCTTCTGCTGGTGGTCCTTTCACTTTCATTTCCCTACAGCTACTTTCACAAATACCCTGCGTGCTGAAAATAGATCAGCCCTACAGCAACTTCTAGCCATCTCCCTTGATGATGTGTATTACCATGTTGACAGTCTCACATCAGATATTTTTGGTTTTGTTTCTGGTTGTTATTTCGAAAGCAGCTTGAGTCACAGACACCCCACATTCTATATGCAATGCGTGTCATCTGTGAATCCACCCAGTTGTTTTCTACCTGAAGGACACTGAATAGAATTACCAAGAGCTGCAACATTGCTTGTAGTTTTGACACATTGTCGCTGTTTTAGAAAAAATTGGACTCCTATTATAGATTGCATTTTGGCATCTGGACGTAAAGGATAACTTTAACTGTGAACTTTCATCATTCTGCCAACATTGTTAAGCAGAAGGATCAGATATTTGCTGTCAGGTTATGTGTTCAACTGTGTGATCCTCGAGCATCCTGTGCTTTGGTGGCTCAAGCTTGTTTGTAAGGTTACCTTTTGCTTCGTTTGGTGATTGGTCTACTGAAGTAACTTGATTTGTGGCTGCTGCATGCCACATTTCTTTTCCAGATTTCCCCATTTTGTTTTTCAGGTCTGGGAGATCAAGAACTAGAAAAGACTCCAGACTCTCTCTTAATTTATTTAGGGCTCCTCGAGGAACACTTTCGAGGTGGGAGGTGTTTTGCCCATTTGTAAACTCTAGTCTCCTTGCAGTGGCAGTGCAAAAGTCTTTCTGTGTTGTCTGGGCTTAATGGCTGATGCTCTACTCCTGATGAAGTGTGGATAAAGGCATGACTTAGGTCACTTTGGAGGAGAGACATCACTTCTTGCCAGACCTTGTTGTGCTCTATCAGCTGTCATTTTTAGCTGAGATTATTAAGTAACTTAAAATAAATCCAGTGTTTCCACAAACTCAGTCTGTGTTGTTTTTTATGACATGGGCTGTAACATTGCAAAACTTGGTTCTTTGGTGTACTATCTTATTTATCTCAGTGAGTTTCACCGAGCAAAACTAGCCTCTGCTTAAGAGAGCAAATGAGTTGGATCCATGTTCCAACAGTAAAACCAGATACAGTGAATACAGAATAATAATTATATATCAAGGATGATTGTTCAGTTCATCAAAACCTAATTAACAGATTAATCAACTATAAAAAATATCCAGAGGTTACTTTAAGGAATCGTATATTACAGTATTAAAAAAGGAAGCCTTCATTGTCCTCTCTGTTTATATGAAGTTTTAATTACACAGTTTGCTATCTTTAAGATTGAAGGTTTGATCTGATACACTGAGACGGAGCAATACGCGTCAGGTTGCTATTAGTGTTGCTGCTGACTAGGTTGCTGTCACCCTGTGCATTTGTGTGTGTGTGTGTGTATGTGTGTGTGTGTGTGTGTGTGTGTGTGTGTGTGTGTTGCTGACTGGTATGCTGTCAGCTGTGTGTCAGCCATCTCGACACCCACAGTGCACTTTTAACTTTTTTTTGGGACCTTCCCTCTTGACGGCCAAATGTCCGCTTCAGCTGAGGAAGGGCACGCACACATTCACACACATTCACACACAAGTTGCTGAAGTGACCAATTATAAGAAGTGTTGGAACTAAGCAGGAATGACACAGTTGAGAACAACAGAAAAAAAACAAAAAGCTGTGCTTGTTCTTCCTCTTACAGGGTCAGCATGACGTCTGTATAATTTCAGTTTTAAGCCTTTAGAATTTGATTATATGCTGCAATGTGTTGATTCAAATTTGATTTAAAGGTCTTTTAGATGTTATTGATTAGACTGCTGACAGTCAACTAGTAAAGAGTAAAACAGCTGCCCAGAGTCTGTCATCACATTATGTGCTGGCAGAATTAAGATTAAACAGTTTAATTCAATCTCACCGTGACTCTAATAATGTTACGAGTCAGGCGCAGGCCATTTTACAATTGGTGCAGCGAGGAGCTGTGCCACAAATGGATGATTAAATTGATGAGGGGTAGAGAAGTGTGTTTATGCATCTCTGCATGAATATGTATATTTTTATGTGTGAAATAGCAGTATTTCTATTATTCCATGTGTATATGTATGTGGGTCAATTTCTAGAGCAGTACCTTCTGTTTCTTTGAGAATTGCTGATTGCTAGATTGATGTTACAGAGAGTAGGCATTTCAAGGTGAGCTGAGTCTAGGGGCGGAGACTGCACAGTTGCATTCTCCTTATAGGCGTATATACAACCCTTAACCTGGTAAACATCAATTTTTCTGTCATGGCTCTGAAAATGGATTTATCGCCTTCATTTAAGGAGTCAAGCATGTCAACAGGAATTTTACCATAAAATCACCAACGTGTAGGAAATGACAAAAATGTCTTTAACTGAAATTACATCAGTAACTTATACTACACATCAAATGTGTCTCTTTTCCTTTGATTAGCCAGTCTCACAGTCTCAGGTTTGTCTTTCTATTTGTAACTCTGCCCAGATAGCCAGCATCCTCAAGTTGCTTCTCCAGTGTTGATGTTGAAACTGGTGTTTTTCTGTTACCATTTAATGAACCTGCCAGATAGGTACCTGTGAGGCGTCTGTTTCTCGAACTGAAGACTCTGATGTACTTGTTCTGCTGCTTAGTTTTGCACACCAATGTCTCTCTGCAGTTAGAGCCAGTTTGTGATGTTGTGTCAAGGTAGTAGTACACGCTGTTGTATGAAATCATAAGTTGTTTTTGTTTTGTTTTGTTTTTTTTGGTGACAGTTTCCTGACATGGAGTAGTCTTGTTTTTGTAGAACAAGAACAGTCTGTAAAGTTTAGCCTTTTTAAGACATGAATAAAACCCACAGAGACTGATGCTCTAATCAGCAGCAGTTTTCATGATAAGCAACAATTAATATGATAAACATGCATTATGTAGCATAATGTGTTATTGGAACTCAGGATTGATGGTTACAGAAAGTAGGCCTCAATGCAAGAGCATATATGTTGTGATTAATCATTAATTGTTGTTCACAATATTTTAACTAAAAACAACAAAACTAAAAAGTGACGCCAAACCTACAAGCAGTGCTTAGTGTTATTAAACATTTTCCTTTTGTAGATTTTTGTTTTGTGGAGAGGAACATGAAATCTCTGCTAGCCTGACTTAAAAGATTATAAAACAGAAACAGTCCAAAAAGAGAGATAAGATAGGGTGCTGAAAAAAATGAAGTAAAATTAAGCATAGCAGATCATAATCCACCAGGGACCGGGGTAGATACAGAATCATGATGCCGAGCAAAAGGACTATCTCTCTCTCACTGTGTGTGTGTGTGTGTGTGTGTCTGCGCGCATGTGGTAGAGAGAGTAAGAGTGAATGTATATGCTGCTCTGTTGGCTGCTACAGCCATGCTGACTGTCCCTATCAGTCAAGGTTGTGTCTTATTATAGGTCATTAGTCTCTCTGCTCAGTTGTGACCTTGGCGATACCTGCAGGAGCATGTATATGCACCATAGTAGGCAAAAAGGTGTGTGTGTGTGTGTGTGTGTGTGTGTGTGTGTGTAAGTGTGTAAGTGTGTATTTGTATGTACACCTAGGCTGCAGCCTTGATGAGCAGTGAGTTCTGGTGATGTGTGTGATGGATGGGTGGACACACGGGGTCACAAAGGGTCAGCTAACACACCCATATGTGGGGGGCAGGGAATGGATGTCACTCACAGATTTAGTGCTACAGGACTAATGCTGGTCTAAAGTAAAAGTGCTGCCACCCACAATAAAAAATTGTCTGCTGTGCAGGACAATAGCTTGTGTTCCAACTGCCAACAGCCATTTACTGGTTGTTTTTCTTTTACCCAATCTGACAGTTACACTGAGACATGCAGACCACAATTGGCTGTATCATCAAATTCTCACACAGCTATTGGACTCATTTTTGTGGATTAAAGAAATAATTCATCACTGAGTATCCACTTATCTAGCCATGAAATAGTCTGGCCCATAAACTCCCACAAAACCACAACATGTGTTTTTTACACTTTTTTCATTTATATCTCGTTTCTATAATTGGTATTATATTATCTGAAGAAAATACAGAGCTTTTACAGTTAACTAGCACTTGGCAGTAGCTAATCATCAGTCCGTGTGTCTAACCACATACAGTGCAAATACACAACATCATATTACTTGTCAGAATTAAAATTTTCATACACATTTTAGTGCTCTGAGAGACCAAGATCAGTGTGGTAGTTTGCCTTTAGCTTGTTTTAAATAGATATTGTGCAGGTTGATTAGATATTTAATTTAGTATAATTTACCACTGTTGCACTACTAGCTTAATCTGACCTTTGGTCTGACAGTGAACTGTGTTTTGTCAGCTGTATAGCATCAGATTGGACATAACTGATTCCTAAGCTGGTCTTATTTAATAGACTAAATAAATGTCTATGAAACGTATATGTACAGTTTAGGAACCCCCAGATGCTGAAATGCATCAATTTTTTATTTTTTTTGCAAAATACTTTTCCTTGATTTGTGTCATCTAATTTGCTTGTCTCCTGATGTTCTGGATCATCCTGTATGCCTCCTCCTATTGATTTCCGTGGCCCAAGTCCTGTGCTTTTAAACAGCACAGTTATTAGAGACTCTGCTTATAAGCATAGCCAGCATTAAATGACAGACAGCATCAGAGAGATTTTACCTTTTTTTTTTTTTTTTGAAGGTCACATGATATGACTTTACATGACCATTTAAGTGACGTGACTAGGATTGTTTGTGTGCACTGACATCTGCTGGTGTTATTAATTTAAATCAGCGGCTTTATGCAGACAGACTGGATTGCTGTTCCAGTGCTCTGTCCACTTAAATGTACTGAAATCCTTCTTTCAGCCACACTTGACCCAGTTAACCATTTAAAGTCTTGTTGCTACCAGGATTAACCTTTACCATATTGTGATGAGTTTTTGATGCTTGCCAACTGCTGCTTAAATAAAATTAAATATGATTTAAACTGTGCAAATATAGTTCAAAATTTTTTTATTTTTATTTTTTTGCTATTAAAGAAATCCAGAAGTCAGTGTATATTAGTGTGTCCTTTGAGAAATGGACCACTTCAGAGTAACAAAACACAGGTGAATTTCTCTATGTCCCACACTCGCATTGCCTGTCTTGTTGCCATGTTCAGGGAGCATTGCTATTAAGGATTTGGGCCTTCTCATTCAACAGCCTATTACTTTGTGTTGCCTGAGGGACAGCTGGCTGTTTCAGCATCTAATAGCCTTCTGTTTGCCAAGAAGAAATGCCAGGATTTGAAAGACCATTACTCCAGTGAAGGAGACAGTATATGTTACAACCTCTGTATGTGCAGAAAAGAGTAGAGATTTAGGAAGTATAAATGAGGGATAAGCAGTTGTATTGGTGAGCAGGATGATGGATGAATCCAGTGTAAATCCATGTTCACTCATACTTTCTCGCATCACTTTGTTTCTCTGTCAGAAATCCCACATGACTGGGTGGAGTGTTTGGTCCTTGGCCTCGTGTCAAAGGGCGATCGTGGAGAATTAGATTATTGTCCCCTAATTTTGACATGTTTACTGAGCAATCTGTGCTCATGTGTGTGTTTAGTTTAAGTGCTTGTTTGCATGTTTGCGACTGTCTAACTGCATGTGTGTTTGTGTGTGCGCTGTGTGGAGACTGAGGGGACTCAGAGGGGACAGATGGCTCATGGTCTGTTCTCGTCTGGTGCTCTCTGCCTGCCAAAGATCAGGCAAAAACAGTTACAGCGCTCTTCATTTCATTCAGCTCTGCACCGACAGGCAAAAAACAAGACTCTTTATCCTTCCTGTTTTATAGATAGCTTTATGAGCTCTCATAATGTTATGATTAAAGCTACAGAAATGACATTTACAATAGATTTTGTTTTGCCTTAGTGTCAGACAATGAACGCATGGTGGCTCTTTGCTGTGGTAAATGTTCAGCTGGAAAACTGCAGCATATTTTTTGACTGGCAGAGAGGCACGTGTTTATATTTCATCTTTCAGACTTGAAGACTTTAATAATTTATCAGGGGGATTTCTGAATTTGCTTTGCCGGGTTTTCTCAGTTCAAAGACATCTTGACTAAGTGTCTTCTGCATCAGATAGTACCCCTTTTTACACGTTGTATTATTTGACTTTGAAATAACTAATTGTCACAGTGCAAATAAAAGCAGACAAGAGAAGATTTTTAAATGATCGATGTCTTGCAAAAGGCTTGCTATACAAATTAATGCACGTTCACATACCAGCAGTGCATTTCGCTGAATGATAGACAGTTGATATCTGACTGATGTTTCTCAGCCACGGTACCTTTGTGAGAAGTGATAATGAGGATGAGGAGCTTACAGATTTGGCTTTTCCTCTCTTTAAAGTCTAGGGAAGAACCTCTTGGTCTTCTGCAGGGGGCCTTGCAGACATATAATATAAATACATACTATACAGAGACATGCACCTACTCTACAGTTTATTTTTGTAAGATCCATAAACAAAAACATAAAGAAGTTTCTTAAATTTACCTATAATACTTAGCTAAGAAAAGTAACAAACCTAACATTTCAAGATCAGCTAGTTCCAATATTTCTTGAAGACTCAGAGGAAGAGACACTAAAGGAGGCCTAAAGTGTTTTTTTAAAAAGTCAGAAGTTTCAAACAAACAGGATGTTGGAAAGAGAAATGAACAGACATACTGGCAACACATCATACTACCTTAAAACTTGATTACATAACTCTGAAAGTCATCTTGACTCCAATTTCACCATGTCCTGTTGAATTTTTGAGCCAGATGGGCATTTAGTATCTGACTGCCCAGAGTGCTTTCAGTTTTTGTAGCCCAGCTGTGGTGCTGGGGCAATTGAACCAATGTGGAATTTACAAGGTGGATAAGCTAAGCTAAAGTTCACTTGCTGCTTACATACTAAGGCTGGTATTGTAAACCAAAGAAGCTGATTCCTTTCGTGACCTCAGGAATGAATTTGAAGAAGCTGAGGGAAGCAAGGGAGTAAAGATTTTCACTAATGATGTGTGCAGTTGGTGAAGTGGTTTCATCATGCACCTCTGCTTTGAAAGAGACTTCAAAAGTCTTTTTTTTTTTTTTGTCTCCTGCAAGGAAGATAGAGAGCATCTTCCTTTTCCTCCAGATCACTGGTAATAGATACCATATAGCTTAAACAGGCCTTATAAACTGACAGAGAAAAAAGCCAGTCCTCTGTTCAGACTAATCATGTCAGTTCAGGCTGCTTAATTTTATATATGCATGTTTTCCATTTACATTTTCTCCTCATATCTTTCTTTATGAGAATTTTCTGAGTCATCTCATTTGGGACCGTAAGCTTTGTCTTTTTCAAGTCTTTAAATGGCCTAACTTCTTAGATGCTTTACCCACACACACACTTTCAAATATATATATTTATAAGTCACATGTACCTCTTTCTCTGGTCCATACAGAGACACACACACTTGCAATGCAACTCATTGCAATTTCAGCTCCCACAGCTCATTACCTACTGTTCACCCAAGACTAGCTCTTACAGTCATTACAGTCCATCTACCGGTTACTCATTTGCATTTTTATGTCACATTACGGTATTACAAAGAAAGGAAACTCACTCACATGAAAATGTGTCTGTAGAGGACTGCCTTTTTTACACAAAAGGTCTGTTAAGGTGGTTATGGGCTTATCATTTTTTGAACTGGCTTCACTTCACACCAGGTTCACATGACAGGCTATTGAAATTTACATAGCGCTGACCTGTAAGTCTGCTTGGTAAAATACACACTGAATAATTACTAGACTTTTCTATTTGAGAACTCACAGTCCACTCTGTTGTAGCTTAATATAGTCCTACAACCACCTCTACAAGTAGCAGTGATAAGTCCAAAAATCATTACTCCTTGTGAGCAGCAAGATCACACAGGGGTTAGTAGTGTTGCCTCACAGTAAGAGGGTCCTGGGTTTAAATCCACTCTGTGTGGAACATGGTAACTTACAGGAGCCTTACTTTTAAAGGTCCAGAGTTCTATTTTCTGGTTAAATACATTTGGTTAAATACATTTTTTAAATGCCAGAATAGTGTGTCAGTGGGGAAGTGTCTCTTCACGGTCCAGCCCAGACAAAATTGTTGACTGAAGTATTGTTGCCTAACTGAACAACACAAACAGTTAGATCCCATGAGTCAGCAATGTAAATTAATTTGTAAATGTATTTATATAATATAACTTGTTTTCTGGCTGTGTATTTTAGCCACTAAAGTACTGTTCCAGCACACTGTTGTTGATGATGCTTAGATAATGCCACAGTGAGGCTTGGGATTCTCTGAGCAGTTGTCATGCAGGAGACTGACCACCAGAGTCCAGTGTTTGACTGCTCAGCTGAGTCTTCTGGAGGTCAACCTGGGGTTAGAGATGGTGAGCTCAGGGAAAAAGAGGAGGAGTTCGATGTCTCTGACTTTGTGCCAGATTTAACTAAACTCTGGTATGTTGTTTAATTTTCTTTGGCTTTTTAAACCAGGGCCCTATCCTTCTCTCCTCAATTTCGGACTTTTCTCCTCCTCTCTGTGCGCAACACCGTGTGACCATTGATCTTCTGGAGCCTGTCTTAGAGTGACTTTTTGGCGGGACAGCTATTGATCCAGCATGGTGCACTAGTGTGTAGATTTCACCTGTACAGCTGACAAGTCAGCTGGATGAGATCCAATGCGACATTCTGGTTTCACCCATGTCAGTGTCAGCGTTACTGGTCCTAGACAGTAGGGAGACAGGACATTTCATGCCATGTGCAACAGTACTACTAATGGTAACATGATAATAAATAATACACAACACACCTCCAACAGGATCAAAGCAAATACTGAAACAAGATTATAGAATTTATTAAATGTATTAATTGGATATTTTTGAGATACTTTACTCGGGTCTATACTAGTTTAAAAGCTAGAGTATGTTAGCCAAGCCAGATAGTTGTTGTAGTTGAAGTTTGCTTATTTAATGGTTCACCTACTTTTATGTTCCCTCTGTCCTTTCCTTCTCCTACTCTCCTTTCTCTCCTTCCTCTATGCCTTCCCTCACTTCCCCTCCTACCCTCCCTCCCTGATGGTTTCATGTCCCAGGTGTGCACAAAGAGCTGTGCCCTTGAGCACGCTTCATGCAGCAGGAACAGTAAATATCTGTGTGTATGTGTGCTTGTGTGTGCACATGTGTTGCAAATTATCTAAAAATACTAAGGATACATGCTAGAATAATGATATTATAAATATTTTATAGCTTCTATGAGGTAGCTTAGCTCTCGTAAGTATTTGGAACCTGGAAAGGAAAGCTGGGCAACAATTAGCCGAGACTTTTTATTTATTTATTTATTTATTGTGGATAATAAAATTTTTGTAATAAAAACTTCCAAGAACTGCTCCAGTACAGTACGTTAAGCAGTATATCATGCTGGCAATTTTATTTGAAAATAGTTTCTCAATCAGATTTCCAGATAATCCAGTGCCATGTTATTACTGTAGGGTGGCAGAATATTTTTCCTCCCAAAACTTTTATTGAATTTCTGAACAAGTAACTTGTTTAAGTCCAACTGTAAGAAAGTAAAGAAAAATATCATAGAGAAGAAACACAAATACAAATTATGAGACTTTGGCCACCCAACAACACAAACATACAGTTTTTCCTGACACAGAATCATCATTTGGGTGGCTGAGTATGCACATAAGCATGGTTTGTCCACATATACCTAAGGCAATGAGTCTGTAGTACTTCATTGGACAGAAATCTATGCATTGTTATGTTATTTGATGAGCACAAATGTATATTTTTCTTGCATAAAGGAAACCCCCAGTTGACAATTTTGAGAAGTAAAAATAAATAAAAATAAATAAAATAAAAGACAAACCCTGATGTGATTACATACGTGTAAAGATGAATACATGGTAAAAGACTGTATCCATATTGGCCACCTCTCTGTGTCCTGCAATTTCTTTCTTTCATTTTTGCTAAATATAGAATGTAATTGCTCAAAGCCTCAAAGACTGCAGAAATACAATGTAAAATACTACACAAAATAACACACAAATGTAAATAACACACAAATTTTTAAAAAATCACATTTTTTTTCCCAAATAAAATACTGAACCATGCAGTGCTGGCAGGCGCTACCAGTTGTGAGTGCCAAAAGAGATAATTTTCCATGAGTAGTCCCGACTCTCTTCCCCTTCTGTTGTGACCTCCCCCGTAACCATGGTAACCCTGCCTTTTCCAAGGAAGGCTGCTCATTGCAGCGTTAGTGTGAAGGGACCTGTGATCCACCAATCACATGTTCAGCTCGCCACTTCTGGTCCAGAGCATCTGTCACTCCCTCTGCCAGTTCTCACGTGCACTAGTCTCTCTCTCCATTAAAATTTCTCTGACTCCCGCTGATTGTCCCTAACACTCTTTATCTCTCGTCTGGCAGTTTATGGACCTGGAAAATACCCATAATACAGTGGTGTTATTCATCTGGAATAGTAAAAGAATGCACTAGCCTTTGCTGAGGGATGGAGTGCATGTGACTGACTGCTTTCTCCATATGTACATCAGTGTCTGTGATACTTCAGGCAGTGCTGCCAGGATAGTTATGGTTTCCCCACTAAAAAAAATAACAAGTATAGGTGTGACACTGATGAACTGTGCTTATCGTTTATTGTCAAAATACAGCAGGCAACGTATTAGGGATTTTCCATATGCTGGCAGTTAACCACAGTATTTATTTAGATTATCTTTGGATTAGATTATCTTTCACTGAAAATAAAAGTACGTTTGTTTGTTTTGTTAGCAAATATGCTTATGCAGGATTTTCTAAAAGCATAATAATTTTGTTTTTTTTTTTCTTTTGAGCTTCAATTCAGATCATTTTATTTTATTTCTATAGCACCTTTTAACAACAGCACTCATCTCAAAGCACTTTGCATTCTTAACCATAGTTAATTTTCTATAACCGCAGTCCTTCCTCCCTCTGTGTAGTAAAACACTTATATATCTTATTTCCCCATACCACAGCCCTTCATTGCCTAAAAATTAAATGCAGTGATTCACACTTTACTGGATGCTCTTTCTTTCCTTACTTAGCCACTAACTCTAATTTCTGAGTGTTTTAAAGAAGTGTTTTTACATTAGAATAAATACAAATGTGATACACTATTTATCTGTTTTCAAAGATGAACTCCCTTCTTCTCATGTAGCACACAACAGAAGCTTGTTCTCTTCATTCTCATTAATGGAAATACTCTATTAAACTGTTTGTTTTAGGCGAGGGATGACACACGACGCACACTCGCTCGCTGTGGATTTCTTGGACATTTACCTGCACTATTCCCACATGGGTGCAGTTAGACTTTACACAAACTTTATACCAAGGAGCTGGCAGGGTGAAGTCAGTTTAATGTCCAATCTGACTGATTTAGACATTTGTATTCTCATGTACAGCTGTATCAGACAGTGTCAGAGAGATGTTCAGGGCTCCAGTGCATGTTTGCAGTGTAGTTTGGGAATTGGGACAGAAGGGGTAAAAATAAAAAATAAAAGAGAGCAAAAAGCCTAACCAATGGTGTTTGGGGGTCTTTTCATGCCATTTGTTGACATTAAAAAAATGCACACTGGGATATAGTGTTATATTGCCTGTTATCATATACTCTTTCTGCTTTATTTACTGTGTTTTTTTAGTCAGCGTATCAGACCAATCATTTAGCTTTTTAAATGTGTAACTGAAAGCTTTGAGAAAGCATAACAGTAGTGAGTGGTCTTGTGAGATAAATTATCAGATCACATGCCACCCACAAGTGTAATAATGCAAGATAAAATATACACCTTACTAGTTATGCTGGATGTTATGCTTAACCTGCTCACACAGATAGTGATCAGATCCAGCTCTTCATGTAGAGCAGTGAGTATACTTGGCCGCTGTCTTACTGTGTGGGGGATTATCCAGCAGAATCTGCTAGGAGAAGTGGGGCGTGCCTGCTGAGGGGCGAGAGGTGGAAAGACAGAGGGTGTCCCTAATACTGAGGGAAAAGCCCCTAATCCTCTGTTAAAGTATCCCCATTGACCGTTGGGGGTGCCCCTCTGGTCCACCTGCCCCTAAAATAGTGTCTGGTGTTATTGTTATTGTTGTTGTTCTCTGTTGTTATTGGAATTATAAACCCAATAAACCACCACCAGTAAGAACACACAGAATCACTGCTGCTAGCTCCCATGTATTGAGATCCCCCTGGCTCATTCTACACAGCTAGGTAGAGCTGGCCTAGCCTGGACATTAACTCACAGCACTCAAACTGGTCTTTTGTTAGTGGAAAAAATAGCTGATAAGCAGGATGACAATAAAGAGCCGTGTGCTGGCAGACACTGTTTGAGGCAGGGAGAGTGAACGAGAGAGAATGAGTGGGAGGGAAAGAGGGAGAGTGGGTGGGATAACAAGAGGGGTTGAGGGGGGTGGCATTTTAGCGAAAGTATTTGTTTCAGCTGCTATTTTCAGTTTGGCCCCTGTCCCTCATTGCCTACCCAACGTTGGATATCAAGATCACGGTGACATCCCCACCCACCTACCCTGAGAGTAAATGAAGGTGAGAAAGAAAAGGAAGGAGGCAGAGAGGGAGGGAGAAGCCTCAGCTATTATGGTAAGTCAGTCTCTTCTTGCATCCTCCCTGTTTTGAAGGTGCTTTCTGGGGCAGGGGCCAGCTTCTGTGAGGCAGCAGGGATTTACTCTTGTTGACATATTTGATAAAAAGACACAGAGAGGGGACAGGGAGGGAGAGAGGCAGCAGAGGGGATTTGGCGTGTGTCCTTTCTGCAGCATGAAAGACTGCGAGATATTCAGTGCTTTGTTTAGTCGCTACAGCAGTGCTGTATAGACCCCGTCTTGAGTTTTTCCTCCTGACATCCATTTCCTTTACCCTCTGCAATACTCCTTCAACTTCCCTCCATCCCTCTGTCTGGTGTGCAGGGCATTGACCAGACAGTGGAAGGTGCTGTATCCTCTAACACCTGTGCTAGCACTTCTTGATCTGCTTTGATTTTTTTTTTCTGTTACCTGAACAAGTGGCACCTTGCTCTTTCCTCTGAGTGGGTAGGATGGATATTCAGGAGGCTGAGATAAGGGCAGGACTAACTAATGGACTGACTTAGCAGATGACTGGTTGGCTGCTTGGCTGGCTTGCTACTCTGAGCTCAGGTTTCGCTGTTTGTCATACTGAGGAGAGAACGAGGGAAAGAAAGTGACCATGGCTGTGGAAGAGGGTGCTGTCTTCCTAACCCAAGTGAGTAGTGCTAGAATTTCGAATTACATTTCGAATTGCATTTTTTAAGTTTAGATTTATATTGTGATTTTGGTTATTGACTCTCTCAGAGGTTGATTTTGTAAATTTAGTGGTGCACCAACTCACAAGAATGGTGCTGGTCCTGTGTCATTCATTTGAACTACGTTGTGGCTGTGTATGGAAAGTCAGCTGATCTCATGCAGTCAGATGAACAGAGCTTGAAGCATGTATGCTTGTGTGAGTGTTTGGTTCTACTATACCATGTCTGTTGGCTGGACTGATATTTGCCCATGCAATAGCACATCCAAACTGTACTGTGTGCATTTATATATTCACATGTAGTTTCAGTTAATTTCACATTCTGTTTACACACATTTAGGTTAGCTTAGAATGAAGACAAGAAACAGCTATTCTGACCCTGACCTGAAAATTGACTTCTTTAAGATGCAACAAAGCTAGTTTGCACTTTCTGGACTTCATTGCCAGTATCTTAAGCCCTTAATACACTGAAGCATGTACACCAAATTTAGGTTTTGTTAGAGAAAGCAAAGTATGTAATATAGAAAATGCTGAAATGAAGCACAGTTCAACTGAAGCTTTTGTTGAATTACTGTAGTGTGACAACTTTCTCAGTAAAGCTGTTTCATTGTTGAACACTCCAAATGAATTATTTTTTTCCAAAGTGATTTACTTACTTGCTCATTCATTCATGCTTTTGCTTTCTAAGTCAGATAGTGTCTCACTATCCCTTTGCCTAGAAAGTACTTTAGAAAGTGGCAACTGAGCCACTTGTCCCCTCAATATTTACAGCCATGTGCTGATGCAGAGTACATACATCTTTTACATTTAAAATCTGAGAAGACTCAAAAATGTAACGTCTCTTCATATAGATATAATTTCTTGCTTTGCCAGTAACATACTTTGCATCCATATCTCTGAAAGGTTTAATTAAGATTTTCTGGTATAAGCTTGTTGACAGTGAAATGGGGGATTAATTCATCAATAGCTTTTCTGTATTTAGCATTAAGATAAAGAAAGAAATCAAGTTTCTGTGGGGAAATAAGCAGGGCAGGGGATTTGGGAAGTTTAGAGAGGAGTTTAACTGTTTAGAGAGGAGAGGAATGGATGTGGTGGTTGCTGAGATGAGGTTCTTTGGCACCCATAGATGATGTGGCCTGTTACTCAATGCCCCTGGATTTATGCTTGTAGAGCTGTGGACCTCTGTGAGTTTTGTGCTGTCAGGAGAGCAGGGGATAAAATCAAACAATACAGTTGCTGCTGGTCCGGCTCTCCTCTTCTAAGCTCCCTCAGTTCACACAGAGCCTACAGCGATGACATCAACATGTGTCTGTGTCTACATGTTTGTATCTGTGGTGCAGTGGTTAGCACTGTCACCTTACACTAAGAAAGGTCCTGGTTTGAACCCCAGCTGGGGCCTTTCTTACATGCCAAGTGGATTTGTTCCAGGTACTCCAGCTTCCTTCCACAGCTTAAAAACATGCCTGTTGGGTTCATTGGTGATTCTAAATTGGCTGTGGTTGATTGGTACTTAAAGTGCTATATGAAATGGATGGTTAAATGTGGCTTGTAGTGAAGCACTTTGAGTGGCCAGTAAGACTAGAAATTGTTATTTAGTAAGTGAGCAACAGGTATTGTTTCTTTAACATAGATGTGCCAGTTTCTGCTTTGTTGTGAGCTTGGTACATAGTGCCAAGCTGACATCATTGTAGTCTGGTAGGACAGGATATCAGTTCTTTATACTAACTAATTATCTTCTATCCAGCTAGACTATCATTGCGTTGATGTCACGAGGAGAAAAAGTGCCAAGTACCGATTCAGCAGAAATGAAAACAAACACTACGCAGCACCAAAGGGTCACGAAACTCTTTAATAAGTGATTGATGTGACCCACCCAAAATCTGACTGTTCTGCCTTTATTTAAGATCACCCTACTGTGTCATACTATAAACTACCGTATGTATTAAAATGTTTTGGGGGGTTTTCCAGTAACCTTACTAATTTTGTTCTAAATAGGAAATATATGTAACCTGCACAGCTGGATGTCGGGCTTGCCTTTGGAAGTAAAAAGCTGCAAGAAAAACTTGATAACAGAAAAATAATTTTTTTTTTTTTTTTTTTATCCAAAATGCAGCTGTGAGTAGTAATTATTGTCAGAACACATGTCAAATGGCAAACAAATGGGTTTTTTCTCTGCCTTGTGTGAGTATGGCTACAATGGTTTCCATTGGGAAAATACTTCCAACTTGCTTATAATTAAAGTGTAATACTGAATTGTGATACAGCTGTGGTTTTTGCATAGCCCAGACAGATATATTACCCAAGTATCAGCTTATTGCACATATATTGTTATCAGCTTACACATTGTGTCAGCAAAAAACAGGGAATGCTTACTAGATTGAATCTTTACTATCAAAACTCCAGTACTGATTTTGTTAAAGAAGCAGCTTGAACCTTTAAGGGGTTATTCATCTTCAAAGAGCTTAGCAACTCTTTGAAACAGGTGCAGTAATGTTATCAAACAGACACATTATGGTTCATCAAATTCCAGCACAAAGGCTTCACTGGTATTTATTCAGATTTCTTTTTCTACCTTTTAAAGAGCATCTGCAGACAGTGGCGACAGAGCTCTATTATTTCACACCCATATGGTTAATTCTCCTTTTTATAGTGTCTTACCTGAAAGTTAGCTCAATTTTTGACTCTTTAAGATGTTAATTTGGAATGATAGTATAATTTTCAGCTTTTTGATTTAGCATTTGTGTGCCAGATTTCTCTCTCATCCTCTCCTTTCTATCTAACATGAGATTAATGCTTTCCTTCAGGCTTAACCTAGTCTTTAATGGCCCCATTTTCTTTGAACCTCTGATCTGTGGAGGCTTAATGATATTTCTCTTACTAATCTCATACCCGGTCCTGTGTAATACTTCATTCACAAAGACTCCAAGATCCCTCATGTTAGACATAGATGGGGTGTGGCTGTAGGGCTGGACATTTTGGTCACTGTGAGCATTAAGGGATGAACTGAAATGAGTAATAATGTAGATATGGATGTGGACTACTTAATCTGTTGGGAGAAGCAAAGAGCACCGTGTGATGTTTAAAAGACTAAGCAAGTCATCATAGAAAAGTAAAAGCTCTTAATAATATAACTTTTTCTAAGGTAAAAGGTTTCTGTAATGATGTTTAAATGTTTTTTTCTATCTCATCTGCTGCCAACTAGAGGTCCTTTATTTAATATCTGTATTAAATGATTAAAAGGCTGCATTAGATATCATGTTTGACCTAAGTGATATTTGATGGTGTAAATCAAGCAGCAGTTTTGGTGCATGCTGTCTGTCCACAGCAGTGTGACCTTTGCATTTCCATGTCAGGAGTTTCAGAGCAGTCATGCATTTGGTTACACTCAAGAGAGCTCATACGTGGGTCACACGGGCAGGCTTTACACAGTGTGCTTCACAATAAGGACACATGGCAGTTAGTAAGAAACAGCACAACTGCTGGGATGTATATTAGTCATTCAGACATGCACAGGGACACAAACACATGCTGCACAGATATTGTAGTATGTGGAGAGACTTTGACTTTGATAAGCGATCATGAAGTTAAGATAGACAGCAGGCAATATTCTGATTTGTAATATTAATTTCACTCATTTTATTCATTTCCGTGTTTTTTTAAAGTATTGACAAAGGAACGTCATTTATTTAATTAATGTTTTTCCTTCCCATTTTAGATATCGATCAGGACCACTATAGTCAAAATGAGATTATTTCCATCTCCAGTCATTTCCACTTTGCGGTATGACACACCACCTTTTAGTGCGCACACATGCAAGACCGAAGAAGGAGAGAGCAGCAAAGGCACCCCAGCGTAGAAGAGAGCAGGCATCAGTGATAACAGACATGACACTGATTAAGACAGAAACAGCATAAAAAGGAGGAGTTGGGTCAGAAGTGGGTTGCAAAGGGCCTTGCAGATGCTCAACAACTTTAAAGCATCTAGTATGCCCTCTATGAGGATTGCCAATTGGATGCATAAAACGGTGTTGGATAAGCAAAAAGCTGATGTGAGCTGGAATTGAAGTCAGCTGATCTACAGGATTGTGGCTGAGCTTGACTTCAAGGCCTTCCTGAAATAATTCTGCAGCTGAAAAATAGTAAAAGCAAAACATCAGAAAAAGCAAAAGAAGTGCAGCCAGAATATGGGAAATTTATGAGTAGTTGAGAATGTATAAAAATGTGTAAGTTTCTTTGTGGAGGAATGACATCATGGTCTTGCTCAATTTTTTTGTTCAGCATCCCCCTTAAATATCATGTTTTCTCACCATTCCTGCATGATCACTACTTGTCACTGTAAATTAGGTTGAAATCAAATGGAATGTAGACATGACAGCAGACAGATTAATATAAAAAGTGCAGGTAGTTTACTAAACACTATGATGGCATGAAAGTGGTATAGGGTGACTGCCAACTGTGGCTGGACTAGATGGTTATCATGAAAGACCTACTACTTGTATTGTGTTGAGTTTTTGATTTTCTTATCAGTTTTAAGTTCATTGCTGTTGAGATTTTAAAAAAGAGTTGCTTTTTCTCTGCATTGCATTGCATTTGAACAGCCACACTGTTTATAAAACTATTTGGAGGTATTTGTCTGAAGAAGATCCTGGGCATAGCACTGGAGCACTGGATGTTTAAAGGCTTTCAGTGTCACTGGCCTATTTCCCTGTACAATTCAGCAGTGCTAATGCTAAGCAATGCTAAAATACTCTCAGTCACACACTCTCATGGAGCTTCAGTGTTAAGAAATAATCTCAAGCTTTTATTATGCCCCTTTAAACCTTTTAGACATTTGTAATATTACCTCTGCACATGCATTTGATAAAGGTAATAGCTGAATATTTTCTGTAATTGTTCTGAGCTCATGGCTCATTTTTGCTTTTCAGTGATCATGCTGGTTCAGGCTCTGTACCACTCAGAGTCTGCATCATGACTTTTCTCAAGGCCACAAGAGCAGAAATATCATTAGTGATTCAGTGCTATCAAACATTCCTCAGAGGGTTGGGGCTATGGAAAAAGGAAGGAGAAATCTCTAGATGTGGCTGCAGAGATATAAGTTTTAGCTTAATGGTTTCTTGTAATCTTGTAATCAGGAAATGACTCGGGTTCCAGTTAACAGGCCTCATTTGCCATTAATTTGTTTGTCCACAAACAGAAATATTTTCCTCTCAAAGTTTTATACAGACTAGTGGAACAATCTAATACTGGTGTCTTGTTCCCTCACATCTTGGCATAGGGTCAGATCCCTCTATGCTCGTCAGAGTTATTTCTGGACAAGCACGGTGGAGAGGGAGACAGAGAATACAATATTGGATAACCGCTTGTACCATTGCCCTGCTGAGTTTATCCTACATGTCTCTGGATGCAAGCTAAATTTAGCAAGTCTGGGCTTTTGATAAATCAGGGGAATTTGGTTTTGTGCCCCTGTTATGAAGCAGCATATCACAGCTTCTCTCCCTCCTGCTCTCAGCAGCACCAGTGCTGAGTTTTACAAAATGCTCTTAGCAAGGCTGCTGCAAAGAAGGAAGACGAAATGTGCAGAGTTTGCTGTGTGTCATTTTATGTCAGACCTAATGTCCTCTGAGCTAACATGAACACAGAAAAGAAACTACCTCCATCTCTTCTTTTCTCTTTTTTAGCTTTCTCCTTCTCTTTTCCTTTCTTCTCTCTTCCTTCTTTCGATCTCACTCCCTCCCTTTCTTTTCTTCTCTACACGCACATGCTCACCACATTTGTTATGGGGCAAAAAAAAAATGCTTGCCTCATCATTATATTTTGGTGTGCAAAGCCCTATTTCTGTAGTGAAATAAAGGACAGCTGAGCAGAATAGAGGATGCTCTGCTTCTCATAGCACAGCGACATAGAGTCATAACTGCTTTGCTGGTGGACAGGAAAGATCTCAGAGGAAAAGAGGAGGTCTTTGTGGCAGCTGTAACGACCACCCGGTCACTGAACTTCTTACACTGGGGAATCCTGGACATTTGGATTTAACAAAGCTGCAATAACATTCCGGTGGGATCTGATGGATGATGAAGGATGATGTAAATTGTTGGGAAGATATGCTGGGGCTCTGTTGGCTTTCTCATGGATTTACTTCTTAAAATGTTTGTGTTTTCTCGCTTTGAAACACAAGTGGACTTGTTTGTTTGCAGTGTGACAATGGACACATTGTATCTGTGGATATTAGCTTTGTTTCTTTCCCCGAGATAAGATGTTTTTGGATGTCTGAGAAATTATGACAGAGTTCTACCTGGTACAGTAATGCATGTGCTTTGTTCTACTGTGTGTAATATTTTAATGCAGAAACGCCTATATAGTACTTAACTCATCTCTCTTTGTTCTGTCTCTCTCTCTCATCTGCCTCTTGTGCTCTCTTTTGTGCTCTTTGTTTCCTCTCTTAAGTCTGATAGTAATGCCAGTTACCTGCGAGCTGCCCGGGCAGGGAACCTCGAAAAAGTCCTTGACTACCTCAAGTCTGGGGTTGAGATTAACATTTGCAATCAAGTAAGTTTTTACTTATTAAGAAATTGTCATGTTCTTGTGCATGCTCATGGTTTTTGGAATTAAAGAAGCGTATTAAGTTATGCATTACACTGCACTGCTTCCCAAGCCAAATTTAAAATTGAGGACTAAAGGATTCATGTATAACTTAACAGTATCCTCCCATAGATAAAATATAGATGATATTAACCAATTTATCATGTACAGTTAAACGTGATCTCATATTATCTCTTCATGCACGAGACCCGCTAACTCCTCTAAACATGTTTCTTTCTTAGAATGGTCTAAATGCTCTTCATCTGGCCTCCAAGGAGGGGCACGTAGAGGTTGTTGCTGAGCTGCTGAAGCTCGGAGCCACTGTGGACGCCGCCACAAAGGTAAGACCAACTCCATCACTTATAATGGAAGACTATATTTACATCGAGCACGGAACGTGGCTTCTTTGTAGGATTAAACAGTATGCAAAATCAGTACGACGAAGTATGCAGCCTTTGTTAGTGTTTAATACTGGATCAATATTTAATGATGTCTATGGGAATTGCTGCTTGAAGTAGACAGATAATTAAGCATACAAAAATAATAAAATATATGCTAGAATGAAGCAAAAGAGTACAATGTAATAATTGTATGTATTAAACATCAACATAAGCAAAAACAATTGTACTTTTATATTTTATGTGTTTTAAATACATACATATATTGTAATGGGGAAGGTTTTAGCTATGGAAGCTTTCTGATGCTAAAAGGAGCTGAGAGGAAGAGCCATTGAAAATGTTTTCCATATTTCTCCCCTGAAGCCTTTTACTGCCATTTAGTGGTCTGGCTCAGCCTCTCGGCCCCAGGCCACACGCCTAGTGCTGACGTAAACATAAGACATAATAAAATATTCAAGATCAAGGAGAAAATCTTCCCAATTAAAATGTCTCTGTATTGTGACCCAAAGGATGCTCAGGGATTAGTTTGAAATGCCTGTGTCTGCCTGCATCCTAATGCTGATCAATTTCCTTTTTACGCAGCCAGAGGAGGGAATGCTATCGAGGATTCTTATTTAGCAATACGACTGTGTAGCTGTTTGATTCTGGAGTTATTGTTTATCTGCCCCTCCAACACAGTGCCGCTCTTACTGTGGGAGAATTAAACAAGAGGTCTTGTCCTCATTAGTAGTCAGTGATACAATAGCTGATGTTTTTAAGCTGTAGTGGTGTCGCTGCACTGGATTACATGAACTTAAATTTGTCTCTTGAAAATTACTTCGCAGTGTTTATTTGCATAGCCAAAAATATCTGAGGGAAATGGCAATGTTCTTTAAGTGAAGGAATTTCAACAGTTTTTTAAAATATTTAACAAAGGGCATGATCTTCACCTGTCTTTATCTGTGTACTTTCAGTGCTTAAATGTAACACTGTCAAAACGTAATCATATTTTTCAAGCAGATAGCATTTTATAGGAGCTGGTATTTTTGGGAAACCAAATAATATAACATGTCGGTGAGCTGTTTGCAACAATGGTTGTCATAGGAGTTCAGAAGTTTAGCCTTGCAAATAGTGCAGTCAGCATTTCTTTAACACTGTTGTTAAAGTGTTGCCGCTCTTTTAAAAGCTACAATAGGTCTGAATGAACACTATTCCAAACAAAAGCTGAAACTTGTTGGCCTCACATATGCAGTATTGCACTGGATTCCACTAATGTTCACAACATTGTGTCTACACTGGGAGATATGAATATATAAATATTTCCCTAAACATTTGTCTGTTATGAAAGGCTCTGATTAATTACATTTTACAATAAAAACTTTATTAGACCAACTGTCATATCACAAACATTTTAGAAATCTGTCAAAAACTTGTTTAAAACTACAAATTATATCGTTATTTATCAGGCGAATAACAAACTGAATTCATGTTTTTACACCCAAGTTTGAGCCAGCACACTGGATTTCTTTGAGAAGTCAGAATTTCAACCACTAAAACTATTTTTTTTTTTTGTAAAACTGTAAATTCATGGATAACAAAAAAAATATATTTTAGCATTAAAAAAATATCTTTTTCATTAAAGCGTTTGTGCATACATAACCATTACAGTAACATAAAAAATGATTTTGGTAGTTACAGATACTGTTAATTTAAGGCACCACCTTACATTAGGTGGTGGTCTAATAAATTAAAAAAAACAACTTTTGGCTCAGCAGTACATAAGCTGTTGTTTTAAGTTACTGTCTGTTTATTAGTCTGCTGTGAGCCTCAGCAGCAATGGCTATCAGATTTCCCTGCTACAGTATACAATGTACGTGACTGATCACTATTGTGCAAAAGAACTTTGTGACTAACAAACCTCACAATCAGGTGGCCATGAATCAGGCTGACGGTCGACTCTGCCCTCACAAGGACCTGTACAGGTTCATAAAAAGCCCCCAGTAGTTTTATTTAAAGGCAGGATAGGAAGTGACACATTGTTGGCAGTGCACGTAGGGGGATGCCAGAGCTGGAACACCAGCAGTACAAACATGTGATCTGTGTAAGGGGATTCACTGGCACACATGGATACTGACGTGGATATATGCAGACTATAGTGGCAATCAGTCACATTCACACACTCACACACATACAAGCAAAACAGTGGGACAGGTGGGGCAGAGCTTAACACACATTCCTTTGGTTGTACCATGTAATCCAGAAAGGAAACACTGCTCTGCACATAGCTTCGCTGGCTGGCCAGACGGAAGTCGTCAAAGAGCTGGTCACTAATGGAGCCAATGTCAACGCACAATCTCAGGTGGGATATACTCAGAATACATACATGTCAATGTCAAAATGACAGCAAGGTCCTGGTGGTCTACCTTTAGGATCTGAAACATGAATATGATTACTACTGTGATTCACACATTAGTTGAGATGATACGGTATCATATAGTCACTGACATAGAGGGAGAGATCCTCGCTGACAGAAACTGGCATTATGCCAACTAGGCCTCTGCCTCTCCAGGAAACTGCTTGTCCTTGCATTTCACATTTAACTCTATTAGATCTAAGCGAGAAAATATTCATCCAGCTTCTTTCTCTCTGATAATATCAAATCTAAAATAGCAAACACAATCAAAACTCTTCAGACTACTGGAACATTTTGTTTTGTTAAGATATTTTTTGTCTGTGTATCTCTCACTTTAAAGATGATCAGTTACACTCATATCACTTGATAGTATAATTGTCATCATTTATGACGTTTTAGGAGATTTCACATGACAGTGGATTATTTGCAAAGCAAAGGAATACTTCTGACATGCTCTGATATTGAAAAACACACTCAAACAAAGTTTAAAACAAGTAACTACAAGGAAACACTGACTCATTTCTTGTGTAAGCAGTAGTAAAGATTAATATCATGTTGTTGTATAATGTTTGAAAAAGATTGTGTGTGTGTTTTGGTCCATGTTGTGTGCAGAATGGCTTTACTCCTCTGTACATGGCAGCCCAGGAGAATCACCTGGAGGTGGTGCGGTTCCTTCTGGAGAACAGCGCCAGCCAGAGTATCGCCACTGAGGTACTGTACATGTGTGTGTGTGTGTTTTTTTTTTTATTGTGCTCATATGTGTCTCAGTCCTGTGTCCATTTCTCTGCAGTCATATTGTTACTGTATGTCTCCCTGCATTTTCTCTGCCACTGTCATCTGTGGTTTTTTCATCTGTTGTACTAACCACCTTCATCTCCTCTCCTCTTTTGTTTCCTTCCCTTCCTCCTTTTCTCCTCCAACCCCTGCCCACTCTGCCTGTGTCTCCATCTGTGTCTTCATCCCTGTTTCACTTTCCTGTTTCTGTCTTTTTTCTCATCTTTTCTGTCTCACCTGATGCCTCTCTTATCTTTCCACTATTCTACTCTGCCTGCCCCTCCTCCTCTCCTCCCTCCCCATCTCTTTATGAGGGACTAGGCAGAACTTCATTGATTGGTAGTGTATGGTAGTGGAGGTAGAGTGACCTTGAGTGGGTCACTGATGAGGTCTGCTCTGCTCCCTGCCTCCCCTCCATGGCTGCTGTTGCTGCTGCTGCTGCTGTTACTGCTCTGATTAACGTTGCTTAGTCTGTGTAACTCATACACACATACACTTACCAGTCAGTCACCTTCACACAAAAACACGTGCACATACAGAGATAAATAACTGATGGGGATAATGCAATACGCACTTTGCCCTGCCATCCACAGGTTTACATCTATGAGCTAACAAATGTGTAATGTGTAAACAAAGAATATGTTTGCACATATGCACACACACCATTCTGCACAGAAATCCAGTACTTACTCAAACATGATATATGGTAATATACAGACTGGTAACAAATTAGAGAAAGTGCCTTAGTAAGTTGTGTAGCAAAGCACTGGAGGGATGGAACCCAGTTCTTCCAATTAGATAGCCTCTCATTTGTTATTGTGATGATGACGATGGAGAACACTGTCTAACACGTCAGTCCATAATCTCCATCAGTGTTCAGCTGGGTTGAGTCACCCCTCATGTTATCTTGAAAGAAACCCTCTTATCAGGACAGAAAAAATATATATGTATGTATATGTGTGTGTGTGTGTGTGTGTGTGTGTGTGTGTGTGTGTGTGTGTGCGTGTGTGTGTGTGTGTCTGTGTGTGTGTGTGTGCGTGTGTGTGTGTGTGTGTGGGTGTGTGCGTGCGTGTGTGTGTGTGTGTGCGTGTGTGTGTGTGTGTGTGTGTGTGTGTGTGTGTGTCTGTGTGTGTGTGTGTCTGTGTGTGTGTGCGTGTGTGCATGTGTGCGTGTGTGTGTGTGTGCGTTTGTGTG